>NWUY0300013780.1:18300-43430 GCA_004151065.3 Larix sibirica
TTAAATGGTGACTGTACTTTAGAAATCAATTTCAGGACATCATACCAAATAACATGGAACATTGACAGGTTTTCGAGATGATGAACCAATCTTAAATTTTATTCATAATGTTGATGAATTCTCAAACTTTAATGTCAATTTGCAAGAAGAAGGTAAAGAGTATCAAGGTGAGGGCGATTAGTTCAAAAATCTTGTGCCTCATGGCCTAGTGGCATTTGAAAGCATCTTTGATAGGCAAGATCGAAGGAAGAACAACATTGATTCAATGAAACCTAGAGATTGTGGAAATAAACATTGGGTCATATAAAGGGTCATATAAAGAACCTAAAATGATAAAAATCGGAAAAGGTACTTCAAAAAAGAAAAGGAGTGATTTAATCAATTTAGTTAAAGAGTATAGAGATGTGTTTGATTTTACTTTTGACAAATTAAAAGCATATCGTGAAGATGTATTCCAGCACAACCTTTGAAGCAACAGATCATGCAAGTCAAACCTTTCAGATAAAAATTGAGAAAGATCAACCCTAAGTTAGCTCCCATTGTTAAAATAGAGCTTGAAAATATGTTAGCAACAGAGGGATAATTGCACCTACAAGACATTCATATTGGTTCTCTAACATGTGTTATCTCTAAGGAGGTCACAGGTTCAAAACCGGCGGGGGGTAGGGTTGCTCATTGGCCCGTTGTGACAAGGCTCGAAGGGTAGGAGACCCCTGGGNAACTTTTTCCACTCTTTCTAGGATCTGATCAAGGGTGAGGTACTGTGTATTGTTGAAGAATCACGTAGAAGTGGAGGGGTTCTAAAATCTTTCAATGCCACCTTCCTCATGCTTATCCTGAAGGAGGATGGAGTTGACTCACCTAGAAATTTCAAACCGATCGCCCTCTGCAATGTTATTTACAAGATCATTACCAAGGTGATCGCCAATAGGCTCCAACCTTTGCTACCTTCCCTTATCATTCCAGAGCAGTCTGGTTTTGTTGAAGGAAGACAAATTGTGGATGGTATAATCTTGGTTCACGAAACCATTCCCTCCCTCAAACTCACTAAGAACCATGGTATGCTTATCAAGCTGGTTCTTGCAAAATCCTATGATAAGCTCAGCTGGCAGTACATGCATGGCATTTTGGAGGCCTTTGGTTTTGACAGAACTTGGGTAAGTTGGATTATGAACCTTATTTCTACACCCTTTTTCTCCGTTTTGCTCGATGGCTCCCCGTTGAAAATTCTTCAGGCCTCCCGGGGCATTCGGCAGGGGGATCCACTGTCCCCCTTCCTTTTTCTCCTTATGGAAGAGGGACTCAACAAACTCCTCTAGAGCTTGGCTAATGATGGCAGTATTCGTGGCCTCCAGCTTCACCCTGGCTTGGATAAACAGATGCACCAACAGTTCATTGATGACATTATTCTCATGGGGCACCCTTCAGTCCAAGAAGCTCGTATCTTAAAGAGAGGCTTAAAACTTTTCGCGAAACCTTCAGGGCTTGAAGTTAATCCTTCCAAGTCTCATGTTTTTTTCTTCCACACCCCTGATATCACCCAGCATAATATTCTGAGGATTCTTGGCTATGCCAAAGGCTCTCTCCCCTCAAAGTACCTGGGTGTACCCCTCACGGAAAGCACCATTTGGAAGGTTTCCTCGCAGGATTTAATTGACAGTATCCAAAAAAAGATTACTAGTTGGACGCTCAAACCTATTAGTCTCCCCAGTCAACTTGTTCTGGTTAAATCCATCCTTCAGTCTATGTCTGTTTACCTCTTCTCGATGCTCTCTACTCCTAAATTGGTCCTCAAAGAAATAAGAAGCATCCAGGGAAAATTCCTCTAGGGGGCAGGGAGAAAAAATCTAAGTTTGTGTTGGTTGGCTGGGATAAGCTCTGTCAGCCTAAGAATTCTAGGGGCCNTTGGCATCAGAGATCTCGAGATCCTGAGTGATGTCTATGGCTCCAAAATTTGGTGGCGGTGGCACAACCACAGTATGGAACCGTGGGCCCATTTGTGGCATGTGAAATATGCTAGAGATAGGTCGCTGTGGAATCTTATTCGCTTCAAGAGAATAAGGAATGGATCCCATATCTAGGCCAAAGTGTTCTCTGGCCATCATCTTGTGCAAGATCGCAGCTTTGGGAAATTTTCAATGGTACCTTATCCAACTTTTGGGATGATTCCTAGCAGTAGCTCCCTAAGCTAGGAGTTGATCCCAGGTGGCAAGATATTCAGGATAGAAGCATTGTTGATGGAAAAATCAATCTTTGTGACTTCTGGGAGGACGGATGGTCTAAAGGTCACAGATAGTGGGATGATTGTGGCTAGATGGATGGGATCATCAATATGGAGGATCAGAGGGCTTTTGAGACTATGCTTAAGGAACGTGTTATTCATGCCAAAATGGGGCCTAACAAGCTGCGTTGGGGATACAACCCGAAAGGCGTTTTCACTATCAAGTAGGCTTACGACATCAGAATCAAAAGTAACACAAAGGATGGTAACATATGGAAGAAGGTGTGGGGGATGCACCCCTGGCCTAAATTCAATGTATTCTGTTGGTTGGTTTCCTGGGGGAGAATTTTAACCTATGAAAACCTCAGGACCAGAGGAATTTTGGGCCTTTCCAGGTGCCCTTTATGCTGCCTGTCTAAGGAAACCTCCAGGAATCTACTGGACAGTTGTACCTTCTCTTCTAAGCTATGGGATCAGGGTGCTATGATATTTTGAAGGAGCGACAGGATCAGAGATCATCCGGTCCAGAACCTTAATAATTGGAACCCCAAAGCCTTCTCCAATTCGATTATATACACCCTCTAGTTAATGTTCCCTTGGATGGTGTTATAGAATATCTGGAAGGAACGCAACCATCATATCTTCAAGGATAAAACTCATAACCTAAATTCTATATGGAAACTAACTATCAATAACATGAAAGAAACTATTCGCAGTCTTTCATGGGGGGAGAAGGATCGTGATCTTTCAGAGGGGGACCGTCGTATTGCCCTGGGTTGGGGGATTAGCAGCTCCAATTTTGAAGGTCTACCTATAAAAGTTAAGAATTGTAAACCCTTTAGTCCTCGATTCAGGTCCCCTCCTCATGCTCATGTGTTCAAAATTAATTTTGATGTGGCGTCCAAGGGTAATCCGGGTTTGGTCGGTTATTGAGGGGTTTGCAGGGACGAAGCTAGCCACATCCTCAAATTTTTTTTTGGTAACCTTCGAGTTGAATCCAACAACTCTGCTGAGCTCGAAGGTCTTATTTAGGGTTTCCACATGGTGGTTTTGAAGGATGGTTCCCACTCATTTTAGAGGGAGACTCCAGCATTATCATCCAGATGGCTAGACGTTTGGCCAATGGCCAATCCCCGTCCAAAATCTCATCTAGTTAGCGCTTGTTGTAGAGATTAGAGCTCCTGAAATCCTTGCTGGCCGATCATAGTGCATTCACCTTTTCCCATGTACGTTGGGATGCTAATAAAGTGGAGTACCTCATGGCTAATCATGGTTTCATTGATGGTAGAACCCATGTGGATGGTACCTTGGAGGCCTCTCGACGCGACCCTTGGGCCACAACTTGCTTCCAGCTGGCCAGCTCTGATCTTGACACTTATTGTCAGTAGGAAAGAGATGCCACTCGTCATCGGGACACTAACATGGGGCATTTAGGGAGGAGTACTAGGGAGTCCCATCATCAGGGCTTGCCACGGGAGAATCGTATTCCGCCCCCCTTATAATCCATCCTTCCTTCTCCCGTATGTACTTTCTATGGCAGGAATTGATCGCAAGGATTGAGCTATATTATTTTCCTTTTCTAGTCATCAGTGCAGATTTAATGGTTTTTTATGGTGTTGTTCCTTCATGATTAATCCTCTGGACACGATGGGAAATGATTGTTGTTTGGCTGATGGAATGCTCATCGCATCCCTGGTTATTTATAGCCATGAAGACCTAAGTTTTCCCGATAGTTATCCATTTCAGTTTCAGTGTTCTCTATTCCTTGAGATTGTCAAGACTGTTTGGGTGGGTGTGAGTGATAGATTCTCTCTTGGTTGTCCACTTGACTCTATCTGGTCTAGGGTGATGGCCCCTAAACGCAGTACTGGTTCGGAGCCTAATGAGGATTCAGGCTCTGATAAATTGAAGGGTTCTGCTAAGATTAGGGTTGAGAGGCGTACTCCTCAGGGGCAGGTTACCAGGGTGCAGTCTAGAGCCCAAGAGATTGCCCTTTTCGTCCATCAGCGTATTACGTCCCTGGTTCAGAATGAGATGGAGCAGATTGAGAGTCGGTATTGGGATACTGCTCAGGCTATTCGTGTTGAAAATTTGCGCAGAGAGGTGGAAGATTGGGTCGTCGACCTAGGCACTACTTTGGGTTGGGCCTCGTCCTACGACCGCATGCTGATGGTTTACTGGGTTGTTAAGAATATCCTGGTACACGTTACCATGACAAATTATCTCAAGAAGGAGGGTGACAAGGAGCCGGTTAGGGCCTGGAAGGCGCACAACAACGACACCCATTTGATGCACCTTAAAATTGACGCCATTGCCAAGAAATTTGGCTTGACCTTTATTTACCCTGTTATGGATGATGCTCAGCTGGCTGGATCCAGCACTCGCCGCCAACATGCTTTGGCTCTGAAGACAACTGTGGACAAAGTTGTTGCCTCGACTAAGAAAGGCAAGCAAACGATCAACGAGGATGTTGGCACCGTTGCTGCTATCTAACTTTCCTTTCTTCTGGTTTTGGCTGGCAGTTTGACTGAGCTCTAGTCTCTGTGCTTTTTACCTGTTATCCGCTTTATAGATGGTCTCGGGTTGTTTTAATTTTGGAAGGTCTATACCTAGTTGTTGGGTCGGTTTTTTGGGCATTCTGGGCTATGACGCCTTTTCTGGGTAGCTCTTCGACATTGATGTGATTATGGGAATAGTTCTGCTTTGGTATCCTATTGTAATTTGGAGGGTTTACTGATATGTTGTTTCTTTGTTTCTGCTAGCTACGGGCCATGCTCTAAGTGCCCTTTGTAATATGTTTCGGATAAAATATAAAGTCCTTTTTATTTAAAAAAAAAAAAAACTTCTTTTACATATTCATATTCATAGTAATATAATAACTTCTTTTACATATTCATATTCATAGTAATATATGAAGACATAAAAAAAAGTGACGTACTTAAATGTTCATCATTTCTAACATTATGTGATAGATAATTTACCTACATTTTTGGATGGTTCGAGTTTAACGTTTTTTTAATGACTCCATATGAGCTTTTCTAAGACTATGTGAGAGGCTTACCCGTTATTGGAAACGATAAAACGTGAGGCCTTCGTACATCAAAACTGGCCGTTTCGGTTGAGTGTGAAAAAATAGATAAATTCATAACATAGGAAGGCAAAATTTACAAGGAATACTAGAAACATAAGAGTTGAAATAATTTTAATAAACACCTAACCAAATAATTAATTACTCGGACCATAAAGAATTTGAAATTCGAATTGAAAAGAAATTTGAATTATATTGTCTTCCATAGAAAATTACACTATATAGCTGAAGGCGTGACGACTACCCCAAATTATTAAGGTTCTTCATTAAAAGGTTATTTTATACTTTCATGTAAGCTGCTGCTGCGCGCCTTTTAACATAGCACACAATAAAGTCTGATTACAATATATCATTAATTCACTAAAAATGAATAATAATTCCCATATTAACCTTTGTATATAATTCAAAAAGAATTGGGTGTATAATATTGAATCGTTAAACATGAAATATTGGTATTGAATCTTTTGTAAGTAATTCTGCACAAATGAATCCGTCCAACCTCGCGAGAAGCAGCTTCACTTGGTAGAGATGGGCGAGTTCCACAAGCTCCCTGTAATTGGTATGCATATCTTCATCACTTAGTTTGACAGTGTACAGAAACTTGAGAAACACCTTGACAGTCACTCCTCTAAATTTCTCAATAAAACACCTTAAGAGTCACTCCTCTAAATTTCTCAATAATAATTGCATTGGTTCTCCCCCATATATCTGTTTCATCAAGCTTTTTATGGAATAAGTCTGACCTATTTGCCTACGGAAATTTAATACCACAATATAAGTAAACTAAAGATATAATCACATATCAGAAATTTGTTGCCCTGCATAGATATCAAACCATAATATAACCTGATAACTAAACCAAGATATAATCGCATGTCAGAAATTAGCAAGAGGATGACAACAAAATTAATGATAGGTTACCAATAAAACTCACCAAAATCAATCTCTTAGCCATAAACCGAGATCCGTCAGAATTGCATGATAGGGTCACTTGATCTATAGTGGATGATGGTGATATTTCGCCAGGAACCAAATTCCAACCCCCTAAGAATGCAACCTCCTCTTCCAATCTTCTAATTTTCTCTAAACAGTATGTTACTCCCTCTTCCCTCTTCTTTTGCCGAGTCCGAAACATAGTATTGCAGCTCTTGCACACAAGCCTGGAATTTCGTATATTCCCTCTGTCTGTAAAACTGAAATTTGACGACGTTCTTGTATTTTTAATGCCCTTCATTTTAAGTTTAATGCAAATTTTCCAGACTCATTTTTTCGGTGTTGTTATTTGTAAATATTTCAAAATAACAATTTTTACACTTCTCTAAACTTCAAACACAAAATTTTATGGTATAAAAAGTAACAAAAACTCCATAAGCAAACCAATTGGAAAACACACGACTGTTACAGAATGAAAAATCCAGCCTCTAGTTCTAGAATTTTATGGCATGAATTCTGAGACAATGCTCATGTCGTCATTCCCTTCAGCTTTTGCTACCTCTGCTTCTTGGATTTCCAATTTCATCCATTCCCTCTTCGCGTCTACGGTTTCATTGGACATGCGGAGGCTAATAATTTTGCAATATCAGCAAAAGATTAATTGGAGCAAAAGATTAATCGGAACAGGAAACCACAGAATGGCCTGGGTATGATGAAGGCCATGAAAGAAAGGGTCCCCCTGTCAGAAGCTCAGCGATCCAGACCGAGTCCCTGCTGAGCACGGTGGAAGCCCTAGACATCCAAGAGCCAACTGAGCAAAGATCTCCGAGGCATCGAAGTTCGAGAGGAATCTTGCGGACATATGGAGGGAAATCCAGGGCGCCAACAACTGGGAAGGGTTGCTTGATCCCATGGACGATATATTGTGAAAGGAGATTATCAGGTATGGAGAGTTCACCCAAGCGAAGGAAAAATCTGTGAATGAAGTTCACCGTTAAGAAACGAGCACAAACCACAGATTAGAAATCCACCTACACCTTCATGGATGAAATATGCTTCTTCAAGAACGAACATGAGATATTACATGCAGCGTGCATCCACTGCAAATGTAGAAGATGATCACTAAAAAGATTAAAATGGGAAAACCAAACATGACCAATACATGCAGCTTGCCACACTTATGCATGGACTGCAGTACAAACGGTCTACCCAATGCATCGACTGTAAAATTTCTAGCTCTCTGTTGATGCCATTAAACCCTTGATTGTCTTTACAGGGATTAAACAAAATGGTCTTGCCTTGTTTTTCCATGACCTGATTTGACCTGACCTGCTCATTTTTCCATGACCTGATCTCACTTGACCTGCTCAACACCTGTAGTGCCATGAATGCTGTCATTAATGTCATCCCTTTTGGGGAGTAGGTGACAAGCCAGAGATAGGAAGCTTCGTGGGTTACCTCAAACAAGTCTGTAGAGCATTAATAACAGAGCATTAATAATAGATGATGAAGGCTCCCCCACCGAACTAGGAAGGGATTTTCGAGAAAGACGTCATCAACTCATATCTAATTAAAACTTAACAAATTTGTATTATTTAAAAAGTTAATATAAATAATTTTTTTTAACTATACATAAACGGCCTAAAATTATAAATTGCTGGAAAAATTCATAGATCCTATGAACAAATTAATAAGGGATGTCCGATATATACATGTTCCCCTTTGGGGACATAATAAGTATGGGGTCACTCCTTTGGCCGGGTGGCTGGGGCAGTTGGCTGTGGCAGTCCCCACCCAAGTTCGACCATGCGTGCCAGCGCTCTCTACAGGTGAAAAAAAAAGAGTATGGGGGAGATGAGGAGATGTCATTAAGTAAATGAGCATTAATTCATCTTAAATGAGCATATATTCTCTTGGCAAACATATATGTTACTATTGGATATATTTTAATGTATATATGTTTCTAGTTGGATTTGTATATTTTAATGTATATATGTTTCTAGTTGGATTTGTAGGGATACACATATAGTACATTAGTGTATAAGTTCCAATGAGTAGAATAGATTTATGGGATATAGGGTATCTCTACGTTCGCTCCGCTTTCTTAGTGTTTGAGAGTCGCTTACGAAAAATGAGGCGGCTTGGGTCCATTCCCTAGTCGCCTTCCCCCTTCCCCTCTGAGGGGCAGATGTAATAGGCGGGCTGTATGAGCATTTCCAACGGTGGCGTATTATTCTTGTGGTGGTGTCTGAGCTGTGGAGGCGTTGTGTTGGCTCCCTATGGAGTGGAGGTGGTCCTATGGAGCGGTGAACCTACGGAGTTGTGGTGGCACTGGTGACTGGGTGGTGGTTCAGTGGTTCGGCGGCGGTTCAGTAGCTCGGCGGCGGTGGTTCAGTGGCCAGGTGTCTCAATGGCTTGGCGAATCTGCGGCTCGGTGGTGGTGGTTCTGTAGTTCAATGGCATCTCAATGGCTCGTCAATGGTGGCATCTCAACGGCTCGGCAGCGATATCAGAAACCCGACAACGACTATTCTCCTGTGTCGTGGCTCCTAAGGCAGTTGTGGCTCACACAACCCCCTGGACGAGAAGAATGGGTCATTGCCCGTTCTCCTACTACTCAAGATTTTAGTCAGGGTCGACCTGCTCATTATCATAAGGATTTTTCCTTTGGCCTCTTCTCTTTTCTTTTTTTTGCTCTTTCGAGCTATTTTTCTGTAATGGTGCTCAATGCACGTTTTGGGTGGCCCTTTAATAGGGTTTTGTTTTGGATGGCCATGTACTAGGGTTTTTTTAACGATGTATCATTTCCACTTGTTCAATGGGCAGTGATATTCCGTGCTTCGGGAATTGGTAAGGTCGACAGGTCTCTGCAAAATGTGTTATGTTCTCAGTAATATATAATGCGATTAATTTTCCTAGGAAAAAAAAGATTCAGGGGATATAGTATATACTTTAATAGTAGATATGATTAATGTATATCTTGCATTGTTATGTAGGATTCTATTATAGTTAAAATAAAAATAAACCTTATGTACTAAGCCTTACACATGACATAAACATAAGATGATATTCAATCATATTATTATTAAAAATGTTGGAGCTTAATCCTTCCTCTTGGGAAATGTTGTATTATTAAACTTCCTATTCACTTGAGAAGACCAAAAATCCTTAATAAATAAGAATAGTTTTTGGGAATCCAAGATTCCATTTAGGAAGTTGATTAAGTGAGCTCTGACGCCTATCTTCTGTTTTGATGTGCATTTCTGCCCATCTGCCCATTTGGAGCACCTAACACTGGTATCAAAGCCGTTGTAATCCAGGTGGCCTGCTTTCTTCCCATATCCCTATGATATCTTTGAGAGTTGAGATTCTACCATTGCCAACCTAACTACCCAGACCTGCATTATGTCCCCGTCGGTCTGCCCACAGAGACCTGCTCTCATTTGCCAGCTCTGTCATATTTTTGAGTTGCGCGTTTGTGTAGAGTGTCTAATTTTCAGACCTGTTCAATAGACGATTATTGCCTCCTCATCCTATCTAATTCTTTCTTAGTTGTCCGGGGTAGAGGCATTGAAGTCTGTGATATTTTGTGGCTCCCATTCCTATGCTCTGTCAGTTCTACCAGATTCTCTACTCAATCATTTTATTTCCTGCCATCCTGCTTGCCATTTTGTCGTTCCTTGCAGCCTCATTCTGGCCTGGCGTTCCGTCTCTACCTTACCTGCACAATTAGATCTCCATGCAAACTGTCTATAGCTTGTCATTTGTGCGTTACGTTGCTATTGGACAGCTGCATTTTGCAACGTTTTTCCTCTCTTTCTAATGTGTTTGTAAACAATTACTGAGTTTGACACATATCATATGCGTTTCAATCTTTTTTGGGACTGGCATATCACATTTGAGTTTATTGAACACAAAAAGCCATAATTTGTGAAAATTGTGAGTGTGCAAACCAATGTTGTGGGAAGCTATTGATCGCCCCTTGACCTGGGCGAGTAAGCTCCATCTAGTGGTGTTCATCTATGCGCGGTCTCATCACATGCATTTGTGTTGAGCATTGATACAGTGCTCATGAAGTGGCCGCCATCCCTTTGTTGAGATGTGGCTGGCATCCTTGTCTCTTTTGTGAAGTGAACGACATTTGCGTGAATATCTTGGAGAGATATCCTCCTATACCTGAATGGAGCATCTCTGGTGTGTGAAGAAACTATTGCTGAGACCATAGTGAAGAAATCGTTGTCGCGAACACCGTGAAGAGATTATTGTTGTGTTTTAATGAACTAGTGCGCTGAAGAGAGGAATGTCTCATGATTATAGAGCCACTCTCCGTCTTCCTGACGTGCTAGCGATACTGAGAAATTCCTTGAGCTCTCCTCACGGACTTTTCTCTTGAGCTGGGACTACATTTGTGGGAGCATCATAAGTTTGAAGCTCGATGAAGCTGTGACTTCCCACGTTATGGAGAAGCTGCAACCTCTTGGTTCCCATAGAGCTCATCTTGTTTGGCATGAAATGTCTGGAAGATCGTTTGTGATAAGCTCCGTGTGTGGGTGCTGTGACCTCCACTTTGTTGTAGCTGTTGGAGAATGGACTTGTCGGAAAATAAATAAAAGGTGATCCCAAGAGCTGTGACTCCATCAATGTCAAAGGGAAAAGGAATACCGAGCAGTCAATAAGATTTAAGATTTAGTCGCGCAGTGGATGAGTACTTGCTTTTTCTTTTCTTCGGACTTCTTAGCCCATACAAGAGTGAACTTCAATTTTATCGTCCGGAACACTTTCCTCACTAAGAATTAACTTCTGCAACTAACTTTTACTGCGCAGGGTTAACTTTGTAGTACAACTTTTAACTTGGCACCATTCACCTAGGGGCAAGTAAGTGGGCGAGGTGAACTATTTGGAAATCTTGATTTCTTTTACAGTTCGTAAATGTAAACAACATTCACACAAGTAAANACACCAAATTGTGTATACAGCTCAGGAATCTAGGATTTAGAATCGAATTAATTGGGAATGAGTTGTTTCAGATTATGAATTCAATTTCATAGTTAATACTCCATCGGAAACCAATGCAGCCCCCGCTATGGCTATTCAGACATGCTTACAGTCACAATCAGGTATTAATTTATGACGGATGTCAAATTGACTTTATCATAATTAGCATTCCCGTAAAGATTGACGTGTCAAATACGTTCTACAGAGTGAGACAAAAAACCTCCTTCACACCGTCATAATCCAGGCCTGTTTGCACGTCTCAATAATATTTTATATGATGTGGACATTTTAAACAAAACACGTTACACAATGATTAAACTTGCGAATTAAAGGGGACTCATAATGTATGCACGCAACGAAATGAATTGACGTGTACCTTTTCACAAATAGCTGTCAGGATTCAGAAGTCTGCAACATAATTAAAAATTATAAGACGTCATCCCGCTGCCCCCTTGTGGGAAGGGAAAAACGAGGATGATGTCACAATCTGTAATCAATAAAAATTTATAAAGTTATATTTTTTTAAACTTTTGTTTAATAAAATATTTTTGAACTATAGAATAACTATAACTGAAGAAAAAAATTATAAGCTATATAAGTCAATTAATAGGACAAACATGATATATATATGATCCCCTTTGGGGACATAACAAAAAAACAACTCATCAACTTGCATAGATATATTAGATATATTTCATTGTTATATTTATTATTATTTAAAAAGTTTGAACCCTGAAGTTCCAATTGTACCATATGACTTGCTATTTGATTCCTTATTTATGAGGAATATAAAGGCTTGTTGCTTTGAAAAAAAAAGCTAGTGATTTGATTAATGTATAGGTTTGTGAGGTTTATGTAGTATCCCAATATACCAATTTTTTTTATATAAACCATTATTTTATAAGTTCAAGATGCTTTATACATTTAATACATTATATATTTGTATTTTTATATAAACCATTATTTTATAAGTTTAAAATGGTTTGTGCATTTCATACATTATAGATTTGTATTTGATAATGTTAGTGCATGACGAGGAACTATAATAATTGAAATAACTTGTATATATCCTCATTGCACCACTTATTAAAGGTGACTCATTACAATGATTTCAATCATCACATATGAGTTAATATCGTATATTAACATGATGATAAACCGTATAATAATTGAAATAAGTAGATATCCTCACTTCTTCTCGTTACAATGGGATACCATTGTGTATTTGATATGTATACTATCAGGAAGGAAATCATTATGTATTTGATAATGTATACTACCATGACGATTAACTATAATAGATATCCTCACTCCTCCACCTACCGAGTGAAGGGTTTTAATTCATTAAAAATAGAAATCAATATTGAAAAGCATTTTTCATTTGGTAAGTTACCATTTGTGTTTTCGGCATAGCCTTTTTCCCACCATGACTATGTTCATGACTATGTGCTTTAGTCACCTTCATGTTCTAGATGATAAAGTATATAGTATCAAAGCAATTAAAGAATAAAACAAGGACAACCACTGTGACCATGATCTCTATCGCCTCCTTTCGTTTATGACTGAGCTTTAGTCACCCTCATGTTCTATTTGATAAAGTATATAGTATCAAAGGAAATAAACAAGAAAACGAGAAATTCCGAAATAGTATAAAAAGAAAATAAATAAAAATGAAATAACTCTCTGATTGCTGTAATTTTCGTGATTCTTTGCCATCCTTATATCTTATTATTTTCATGAAATTCCGTGGTAACAAAAAATTCAAATTAGAAACGGACCACCTTAAACAGGCATCGGGCGACTGAGGTCAAATATAGTGTATTGAATAGAATTTTTTTTTACAAATTTATACGATTTCCAACCGGCGTGAAAATACACGTTCTGATTGGCGTGAAAATACACGTTCTGATTGTAGAAGTTAATCTAAGCCTAGAAATCCTATCCTACATATCTACTGTTCATGTTTCCAAAATAGTAAAGTTTCATGGTTAAAATAAAAACTTTGTATAACCATATTTGGAGAAGTTACCTAACTGAAGAGGACGTTTGTTACCAGAATTGAGAACTCCATTATTGAGAACTGCCTCCGATTGTCCGTGACAAGCTCATCAAATGCGGAAATTATATACGGTAGAGATCGTTGAACTAGTTGCTCTCTTGCAGTTAGGGTGTAATCGAGCGGGGAACATTTCAAATTCAAATTCAAATTCAAATTGGAGCCGAAACGCATTGAAAATTCAAATTTAAATTACCCTCCCATTCATGCCTCTCGTCTCTGGCTACGCAAGGCTGAAACCCATTTCGGAGGACCTGTCTGCATCAAATTGCAACATTAAATCCATTGGATAACTGGAGAGTAGTTGCCGGAGAGTAACCGCGTGGGTATGCAGAGAGTATTCCCCGCTGGTCGAAGAGTAACCGCCTGGGTATGCAATGGATCACCATGGCCGATGGCCATACCTTATACCATAAAGAGTCGTGCGTCTCTGACAGTGGACAGACTTGTCTTTTAAGACGAGTCTGTCGGGTGCATAAGGCTCGCCGTGTTTTCACACCCTCATATGCTTCTTAGCTACCTCATTCACCCACCTTAGACACTTCTCCACCTTAGACACTTCTACAGTGGAAAGCTAATGTATTTCCTTCACTTCTACCTATTGTTCATCAAGATACTTTATTATGATTGTTGGCGAATTTCTCTTCAATATGAAGTTTACTCGTGGGGTTTTTGAAATCCATGTGGCAGCACTTATAACATGCATGTTCTTGTTTCCAAGGTGGATGACATGTTGATTCAGGGTTTTAATTTCCTATAAACAATCCAATACAAGGAATTTTATCAAAATTTTTAATGTTTTTCAAAGCTTTCAATGTCCTCTTTCTGAAAACAGTGAAGGTCTAGAATCTAACAAAGAAAGGGGATTATTGAAAGATGCCAAGAAGGCTCTTGGATTAACGAGTGGTCAAAGAGCTTGTCAAAAGTTCAAATATTCAAAACTTGAAATTAAATCAAGGGTATATAGAATCTAACAAAGAAGGGGATTATTGAAAGATGCCAAGAAGGCTCTTGGATTAACCAGCTAGGAGTGGTCAAAGAGCTTGTCAAAATTTCAAATATTCAAAACTTGAAATTAAATCTAGGGTATATTGTATGCAACCTACCATGAAGATGACCAAAGATGACCTAGTGAGGTGAGGAAATCAAGACACGAGATGAAAAAAAATAGTTTAAGGCAAGAGAAGAGCACTTGAATAGGAAAACTTTTGTGCAGAGCAACAATAGGTCTAGGCTACGGATGTGCATCTTGGCGTAAACTACCGATTGTTTTGATGAAGGTTCTAGGTTTGAATCGATATGGAAGTGGCGCTTAATTTTGGAGACATACAAGACCAAAATATACAATATATGCATTATTTAAATTTTATAATGGATTAATTGTAAAGGATGCACTAGAATCCCTCCATTAGAGAGCTTGAAGGGGGTGTGTGTGTGAGAGAGAGAGAGAGAGATACTAGTAAAAAAGAAAGATAGATAAATCCCATATCATAAATTTTTTATTGAAAATATCTAACTCAAAATACCTACTTAGTAAACAAAACAATTGACTAGAACTATGCGCATACCATATTCTACCCCATAAATTCATAAAAAGGAAATTTGTTTAGCTTGCTTTCATGGCTAATAGGATGAAAACAATCCTATCATTCTATGATCTATAACATTGAATTTTATCCATTGCACAAGTAGAATGGTTAAATAGTTTATTGAACTCTATTTACTTTCTTGCTAATTATAAAGGAATCGATGCTCCAATGAGCAACTGCAATAGACCCTTACATTCTACCAAAATTTTGTAGCATTTTCCCACAATGCTTTATATAGTAAATCTCGACCCAAATCCAAACAAAAATCTTCACTCCAATCTCTCCCCTTGATTGTTCGTCCCTCTCTCATTAGACTTTTAGTACATATAATTCATAATAAAAAGAAAGCACTTAGCGTTCTACATGTTTCCATAATCAATAATTTATCTCCATTTTAAGTCCTTATTTTCCCTTCTTCTTTAGATTTACAAAGACCCCTATTATGTCTCTATTTTGAGCCCATATTTTCCCTTTTTCTTTAGATCCACAAACAACCCTATTATTGGACTCATAATTTGATTTCAAGTTCTTGGCATCATAGATTTATTACCATGTTTTTAAAAGGAAAACATCATAGGGAAATCTTTGTTCACTTCTTTCATTTCATGGATGGTATTGGATAAATATGATTCCTTACTATTGATAGGGACATCAAGTGAGGTATACAACAAAGAAAACTTGTCCATGGGATTGATGTTAAAATCTTTTATATGAAGATGAAAGCACTCAACCACTTGGCTAACTACTGACCTTGTTTACATGTAACAACCAACTATTCCCAATAATATATGACACTCGAGTAAGAACATGTAATACCAACATCATCAAACTTAATTATCAAATCTTATAACTAAAATATGACTATAACCTAATATTAATATATAGTTATAATTGCATCTTATAGGGCCTTGATCTCATTATGCACTCTCTTAAAAATTGCATGGAATGGAAACTTAGTTAATTAAGTGTAATCACTATACTACATCCTTTCATTCCTCTAAAATTTTGCTTCCCAAGATGCCTACCACTCACTCTCAAAACTATGATGCATATTGTAACATATTAATGGAAATGTAATTGTACAATTTAAAGTAAGATATTTGGTGTCTAGTGTACTACTTCTCTACTTAAACTTTCTGTTATTTACACGTTAATATATTCAGTTATACATCTCTTTTCCTTTAAGCATTTCCTCAAAACCATAAAAAATTTTGAATTTGTGGTTATCCACTCCAATCTCTTATCACAATTAGTTAATGAAAATCACACAATCCTTGCTGTTAATAAAGGATATCCACTCCACTCTCTTATCAAAATTAGTTAATAAAAATCACATAATTCTTAATGTTAATAAAGTATTAACCCATTAATACTGGAAATCACGTCATCCTTAATAAACCATTGACACCTAAATAAAGGGTTAACCCAGTGATACTGGAAATCACACCATCCTTAATAAACCATTGACACCTCAAGCAAAGTTGTAATAACTCAATCTATAAATTGTTGAAACTATACTTCTGAACAATTCATTACAGCGTATCTTAATTTGCTAAATTTAAGGGTTTTTTAAATTGTTACAATTACAACCCACTTTTATACCCATAAATGCAAGCTATGTCATTTTAACTTTGTAATTGACTTTAATAATGGAATATTATATTATGAAATCAAATCAAATAACAAAACAATAACACACCATTGAACAAAAATAAAGAAACCTCATTCTTAAAAAAGATAAATGTTAAAATGCATTATTTTATTATTCATAATAAAGTTATAATGTTTTCTTCTTGATTCACGTAGCTACATTAAAAGATTTCTTTCACGTAGCTACTTAAAAGATTTCTTGACTATTTAATAATAAGGATAGTAATCTAAACCTATGTTGAAGATTGTGTAATTTCGGAAGATATTCTTGTTATATTATTCTTGTATTTTTGGGGGAATATTTATATTGTATTTGATCATGTAAAAGTCTTGAAAGAAACAATGTAAACCCTACTTGTTAAGTCGGCTTAGAAGAATTCATAAAAACATTAAATAAGGTTAATCTAATGTTTCCCTAGTGAAGTTGGCCTTAACAGTTAGACAAGTCGGACCCATAAGGAAAAGTCACTTCGAACACAAGTATAAATAGGGGAGGCACACTTCCCATTTGGATTATCACTCACTCAAGCAAGTTNCAGGTATTAATTTATGACGGATGTCAAATTGACTTTATCATAATTAGCATTCCCGTAAAGATTAACGTGTCAAATACGTTCTACAGAGAGACAGACAAAAAACCTCCTTCACACCGTCATAATCCAGGCCTGTTTGCACGTCTCAATAATATTTTATATGATGTGGACATTTTAAACAAAACACGTTACACAATGATTAAACTTGCGAATTAAAGGGGACTCATAATGTATGCACGCAACGAAATGAATTGACGTGTACCTTTTCACAAATAGCTGTCAGGATTCAGAAGTCTGCAACATAATTAAAAATTATAAGACGTCATCCCGCTGCCCCCTTGTGGGAAGGGAAAAACGAGGATGATGTCACAATCTGTAATCAATAAAAATTTATAAAGTTATATTTTTTTAAACTTTTGTTTAATAAAATATTTTTGAACTATAGAATAATTATAATTGGAGAAAAAAATTATAAGCTATATAAATCAATTAATATGGCAAGCACGATATATATATGATCCCTTCGGGGACATAATAACAACATGTTATTATAACCATAAATATAAACTTCAAAATTCAAATTGCAAGTGGTAAAAGAAATCCCTATGTATCCAAGATTTCAAAATTATAATTTAAATGGTATTGCACATTGTCACACACATCTATATAATAACATGTTATCATATATATATATACACTTCGAAATTCAAATTGCAAGTGGTGAAGGGAGTCACTACAAGATTTCAAAATTATAATTTAAGTGGCATTGCACCTTGTCACACACTGACACAACTATATAAAATAAGAATAGTTCAAAACTGTTGCTGTACAAAAGTTGAAAATTGTGAAATTGAATTTTTTTAAACCCACAACAACATAAAATAAGAATAGTTCAAAATTGTCGTTGTAGAAAAGTTGAAAATTGTGAAATTGAATTTTTTTTAAACCCATCTCGGAGATAGGGATAGATTCTCATTAGGGACAGATTTACGAATGAAGGGCCGTGCACCTTCCTTGTTAAGCATACTGGAAGACCGACTTCATTTATATTCAATCAGTAACATACACATCCAGGGTCGTTTGGCAGAAGAACATATAACGGAAAAAACAGATACCCCTCTTTTAAGCTTGATTCTGGCTAAAGCCATCTGTGCCTCCCTCTGCTCTGGGCTGTCAAAATAAAACAGATTAGCTTTCATGACAACGGTTAAACAATTCGAATGCCCCTTCGCAACTACTAAAAGGAGCTTCGTTTACATACACATTGAGATGTGGTGTCACCTACCTCCTGCGATCTGTCATGAGAACGGGACCATGTGTTAACTCGCTCTATAGCTTTTGTGACCTGCAAATTAGTAGATAAACCACCAGATCAGATAGTACCCATGGATATATTATGTTTTCATTTCAATATGTTTTATTTATCCACTGCTATTCCATGTTTAAGTGAAGTTAACATATAGCATGGATGGTAGGTCCATTCCATGTTTAAGTGAAGTTAACATATAGCATGGATGGTAGGTTCAGTAAAATGTTAACTAGTCATTCAAATCAGAAAATGTAATCTCAACGAAATTAAATTCAAGTAAATAGAATGAAATTCATCTATCTCCACTAACAAACCATTAGACAAATCAATATATATTTAATTTACCTGTAGTTCCCAATCACATCGATAAATAAGATAAGCCAATATTAAAGTCTGAATTGCTGTTCCGCATATCATTCCTGTCCATATTCCCTGCATCGAAATTCGTGTGTTGTTACAGGCTGTCTAGATTAGTTTAATGGAGTGGAAACTGATCTAAGCGCTAAACCCTAAACACGAGAAAAGAGAAATGCGTGCTTACCCGGACTCCCATATGGAATAGCCAACCGAGCAACACGCCAAACGGAATTCCAATGGCATAGTAACACCCAATATTGATATAGGCGACAGTAGACTGCCATCCCGATCCAACCGCTACCCCTGGAAATTTATCATAAAACTAGCATTATTGTTCCGAAATTGAGTCCTGACAATGTTTATGGGCGAAGCTAAGCAATTAGCTGCAGAGTATTAATCTGTGGCGGCTCAGTGCTTAGGGTTCGTTGGATCAAAAGATTCTCTTGATCCAGGACTTTAAATACTGAGTCGCCACATTTAATGCTTTGCAACTCAATGCTTAGCTTTCATCCTATCTGCGAGTTTTGGAAGTGACCCTTATGTACAATATTGTTATACTAAGCAAATTTTTCTGAAAGTTCTGGAAGATATTGTTAACAATGGACAAACACGAAGCTAGAAATATTCACAAAATTTTGATAGAAAATCAGCTACTTTTAGGAAGACAGTAAATGCCCATAGAACTATGCCCATAGGAGAACAGTAAATGCCCATAGTTCTATGGAAATTTATCATAGAACTAGCATTATTGTTCTGAAATTGAAAATTGAGTCCTACGAGTTTTGGAAGTGGTCCAGTATTGTTGTACTAAGCAAGTTTTTCTGAAAGTTCTGGACGATATTGTTAACAATGGACAAGCATGAAGCTGTAAAGAAATATTCACAAAATTTTGATAGAAAATCAGTTACTTTACCTGAAAGTACCGGCTGAACACTGTTTAGGAGGACAGTAAATGCAAGCAAAATTGCCAGTTGAGAAACCGCTTCAATGATGATTGAACTACTTGTGAAAACCAATGCAAATTCTTGGCGAAACATAAGAATAAGTGCCCAAAACACAACCCCTATGACACTTGAAGTACTGGCGGAAACAATTACTGCAAATTTAGCTCCTCTGCCATTTCCAGCGCCTAGCTCGTTGCCAACCCTAACACTGCATTAACAAGCGAAGAATTGAAAAAAAATGCATCCCTTGCAAATTACTAAATTGGCTATTCGGTGCCATCCCAGATACATTGAACATACCTAGTTGCAATAAAAAATCCGATTGGTATCATCATTTCCAAACTATTGACGTTCATGCTGCAAGGTGCAAGAGAAGAAATGGAGATGAAGTCTAAAAATATGAATTAAAACTTTCTGCAATACTCTATTATGTACAAAACAATTAAAGCTTCTGTTACCAGATAGAAAGAGAATCAACTGCTACTTGTGGATCTGATAGATTCCCCGTCAATACGACTAGTACTCTGTAATACCAAGTTTCTAAACTGTTTGTTGATATAAGAAACAATGCGAGGTGAAATTATGATCAATATTTTAGAAACAGAAAACAATAATTGATAAAGATTCCTTTCCAAAACGATTTGTTTGCAACTAACCATAGCATGACACCTGATGCCACCGAGAGTTTGACGAAAGGCCACAAGTCTGTGAATGCATTACTTGACAGTCCAGTCCATGTCTGGGGACAACCTCCACAAATAACATAAAGAAATAGGCCAATTCCAAACACCCACCACGATATATCCAGTGCCATCGCTGCTCCTATGACTCCCATATCCAATTTAAAAATAAAGACCCAGCTTAGAACAATATGAAGCATCAAAATGGCCCCAGCGAACCAAGTGATGACCATGTTTTTTAACTGTGACTGTAGGAATCTCTGCACCGGAGCCAACAATACACATGAAAAATGTAGCGGAATTAACCAGATGGCAATTGTTCCCGATAAGTCAGCAATATCATCTGATTGACCGATCAGTTTCAGAATGGGGGTGGCAAATATATAAATTGGTAAAAGCAGAACGGCAATAACAAACAGCACAATGCAAGAGCGCTGCATATATACTCCCATCATGCGATATTCTTGAGCTCCATAAGCTTGGCCGCATAAAGTTCCCAGGGCACTGGCGAGACCCATCTGCCATCTCAAAATTCAAAATACATTAATAATATTAGCGTACATCAGTGCCTTCCTGCTTTCCCTTTTTGCCTTCTTACTTTCTCCAAGTTAAGCATTACTTTCCCCGAGCTAAGCATTGAGTTGCAAAGCATGCCTAAACGAAAAGTAAATGTCTTAAATTGTACGTCTGAACTTAAGACCAAATGTTCGAAAGAATCTCTATTTATGACGCAAGATGGTGCAAAATATTATAAAACGTTCGAAATTAAAATTGAAATTAATGGTAAAAATGATCTATTTAATCTATCCAGGGATCTAAGATTCTAATAGGAACATTGTTCTTCTCCAATAGAAGAACATTTTTTACTCTTCCTCAGCATAACACAGACTGTAAAGCATCGAGCTTCTCGCATGGGAACTGGATTGACTACTGCCCACTTCCAATCTTGAATTGCTTTGGGATTATTCACGCGGAGCAAGATATATATTCTCGAGTGTTTTATGCCGGGTAAATTGTATTTTTCTGCTTTGATATACTTGTGCTCAAGGGTTTATATCCATATGTAAGAGGATATATAGAAAATACACACAGATCGCAAGTGAAAACTAGCCCGATCTGTAACCTATGCAATCTGCTGGACCTATCTAACCGTAAAATCATTCAGTGATCTGAAGCATAATATTGTTCACTAATTGGATAAAAACAAAGGAGAACTAGATTCAGAAGAGTATGGATTCAACACTTACAATGAGCCCGAAATTGAATCCAAAGATAACAATGACGGCCATGGAAGTGGCAGCTAATTCCAGATTGCCCAAGTGCCCCACGAACGCCACAGTAATAACATTCATTCCAAATATGGCTAAGCGACTGAAGATTGCTGGCCCGGCAATCCTCCATAGCTTTTTTGATTCCACTAAAACTCTTCTGCAATATGAATCATCGGCCGAGCATAAAATTGATGCAGATATACAATTTTCGCTGCCATGTCCGCATGCATTTCCATTTCTCTCATCTAGAAGTTGTTCCTGCAAGGACTCTGAATTTGACCCTAATGCCTCTGAATTTGACCCTAATGCCATATCATATGTTCAAACATTTAAATCGTACATACTTCAGTATTTCAACAGCAGAAAAGTGAGCAGACTCTCTTTATGTCTCTTCCTAATTATTGAGGAGACTGTTAAGGGAACTATCATTCAACGATGACTTACTGAATAGCCATGGCCCATCGCTATCCGATAGCCGAATAGAATAATTATTTGATAGACCTAATCAAGATGGAACCCATAAAAGCTAAAATGCTGCGGTTTTTTAAATCTTACACAGTCTGGAAACATGACAATGTTTAAGTAACATTTTGTTTAGATACCGAGGCAATCCAAAAATAAAAATGCTAAAAAAAGGATGAAGGCAACAACTACCTTACGGTAAGCAGTTGTTATAACTACTCTTCGACTTCAGAATTCCCACCGACTCTCATGCTTCCTTTGCCTGTATAATTCAAACGAACGTGCTGATTCCTAATAAAACACAAATAAGTACAATATGGTGCCTCGATCGTCAATAATTAAACGGGGATAACAAGTCCATACTCTTCGTATGTTTGAAACAAATAGAGCTCTGTCACACGCATGACTGAAAATTCACAGATTCAAAACCGGTGGATAGAGGCTCACCGTAGTGGGAGGATATACCCTTGGGGGTTCCTCCCCATGAGACTGTCACATTAATCCACAAAATAATTAGTTACACCCTCAACGATTCAAAATCCCCATAGACTTAACCTAATATAGGCTTAACATAATCTAAAGTGTATATACACCAACATAGATTATTTCTCAAGTATTAATCTATTATGGATTGGAGGGATCAAATCCCTTAATGCGTTAATCTTTTTTAGAGTTAACAAGTGGAATTAGCAACAAAAGTTGCATAGTACCTGCCTCTTAAAAAAAGTTGCATAGTACTTGCCTCTTAAAAAAAGTTTGAGTTGAAATACATTATATTGTTTTCACTAATATACTTGATATGTTCAATATAACACTAAGTATGTTTATTAAGATAAATTATTTTGTACAATAAGGAGTTAGTTGGACCCTATTTAAAGGATTTATTTTAGTGGGTTAGTAGTATCAATAATGGATAACGATATTTAACCATAATCTACCATGTTCAAATATAATCAACCATAGTAGTTAATGGACTAGTGGTTAAGGCACATTTGTATTGGTTGGTCGATGGTTAAAGGGTTTGTGAGTTAATGGATTAATCATGAGGGGCTGTGTTGGTTAGTGGGGTTAGTGGGGTTAATGGTGAACGATGTTGTTGTTGATGATGATGATGGTTAAGGTTGGTTGAAACCTACTATGGTCTATCGAACCTTAAGAGAAAATAAGGGAATTATTTGGTTTGCTTTAAAATTTTCTTCCTATGCTCAAAAAAGCTTGAAGAGAAGCTTTCCTAGCTCACTATAGTTTTGTCAAGTTAGGAGGTTAGGAAGGTTTGTATTGTATTATGGAGAGGTTGGGGTTAGGTTGGATTAATGATTTAAGAGATAATGAGTTAGTTATTAGGACCTTCATGGTAATGAGTTGGGTTAGTGGTTCATATTTAACTTAAATTTAGAGGGTTAATGTGTTAGGGATTTAATCGCTTAATGGTTAAATATGGTGAATGAATTTTCGGGTTAGTGAGTTAAAGGTTAGAGACCACTGAGATAATGGATTAGCAATTATAAATTAGGTGTGGACCTTATGGGTGAGTTAATTGATCAAAGTTAATGAATTAGAAGTTTAATAAATTAAAGGTTGAAAATTCTTATTATGTTTATAAGCACTTTCATCACAAGTTTTTATGACTAAAATTTCTACATTTATTCCAAAAAAATGATCTAATATATACATAAATTGAGTTATTTAATCATTTTAATTTTATATATTCCTACTTTTTCCATTATAATTTTTTTTAAATAATATATATTTTATATAGATTTCACTATTTTATAACAAAATATGTTATTTTTATCTTAGAACTATAATAATAATTACTTTTAAATATATATTATTCTTTAATATTTTTATACTTAATTTCACATACCAAATCATAAGCTTTAAGAAAAAAAATAGTTCTTAACCATGGAAATTGGCATCTAGAATGCTCATATATATATATCCATTTTTAAATTATATATTGACATCTAGAATGCTCATACATATCTATTTTTAAATTATATAATATTTTATTTATGTTTATAAATTATATAATATTTTATTTATATTTATGGTTTGAGTTATAATCAATTTTTAAATAGATATCTATTTTAAATTATATATTGACATCTAGAATGCCCATACATATCTTGAATAGATAATAATGTTATGATTTTTTTAAATATTATTTTTTAAATTTTTTTACAATTAAATTATATTAATTATTTTATATATTTTTTCATTTATAAAACAAAAATTTATATTTCAAATTTTTAAAAATTATTTTTTAAAAATTATTATAATAATATTTAATTTAATATGTAAATTTATTTTAATAAAAAAAAATTAAAGCATTGTAAATTAATTCAAATTCAAATTAAACGTTATGTGTCTTAAAATGTTAGAGGCTTAATAATTAGTTTTTTTTAAGTTTACATGTATCATGATTATGTGTGTATTAAAATGTTAGAGGGTTTAAAAAAAATATTTTAATATGTCATATTAATATTGGAATATAAATTATTAAATATTAATATTATTTTTTTTTTTGATAATTTAATTTTTTTGATTTTAATATGTTACATTGATATTGGAATACAAATCATTAAATATTAAATATTATTTTAAATTATTAATTTTTTGATAATTTAAAATTTTTTATTTTAATATGTCACATCAATATTGGAATACAAATCATTAAATATTAAATATTATTTTAAATTATTATTATTTTTTGACAATTTTTTTCAAAACCAATAATAAGTCGAGTTATACATGTTAACCAATCATAAAATAGTAATTCAATTTTTTAAAATTTTAAAAAATATTTTTATTTATAAAAAAATTAGTTTAATATATTATTTTTAAAAAACTTAGCAAAACATTATAAAAAAAATAGAAATTAATTAAAAGTCAAATGAATTTGATAATTTAAGTAGACAACTTGAGGGAAGGTTTACAGCTTAAGGGATTTTATTTCTTTAGGTATTTGGTAAATTTTATTATAATAATTTTTTTTTTTTTTTTTTTTTTTTTACAAGTTTGAAATAGATCATAAATAAT
>NWUY0300013781.1:14934-28664 GCA_004151065.3 Larix sibirica
TGTTTAACTCCTAGTTAACTGCTTAACTATAAATTGTAATGGCGACACTTAATTACAAAATTCATTGTTTAATTAATGCGTCTTAGCAACTGAAATAAGACTTCTATTTGACTGTCATTAATATGACGATTTAATGCTTAAGACGATGTTGATATTTAAATTGTTATTCTTTGGGTCATAAAATGATATTATAGTTATTATTATGATGTTATTAATGAACATGTATTTCTTGGTTGAAGGGGTTCCTTGTGAAGCCTCGAAGCTTACTTAGCGTTAAGCTAATGCATTCTGCCACTTTGACCAAGTTATAGGTGAGAACATGCTTCCAAGAATTTAGTATTAGAATTATAACAGAGGTCATTATGGTGACAAGCATCTTCTTACTCATTACTGGTTAGATTGTAATTATCAGACTTAGCCAAATCTTGACTAAGATCTAGAGATTCCTACCCCAATTTTAATGGTGATAAACCCTTGTTTTCTATAGTTGATTTATATTATACTTCTATTAGTTGGTTAACTATTCACCATATATTTCGAGGTTCCTAGGAAAAAATCGATGGTATGAAATGTTTATGAACCAAACTATATGAAAAATGGTTCAAAGACCATTCGGCGTAAAAGTGTTTCACCAAAAAGTAAACAATGGCATAAAATTATAGCAATGGGGTTTTAAATTTAAAAGATGGCAGTTGACAGTTCATGCATTAAATGAGCCCACATGATTGACTTGGGAGTGATCTCCACGTATAGGGAAAACCCTATCCTTGTGCTAAGGGTTTGGTCTTTAGCATTTTCGTTGTGTTTTTTAGAGGGCTAGAGAGCCATGCTCTCTCGACCTCCATGGATATGAGACATTTGAAACGTAGTCTCAATTTAACTCAGTCACACAGGTGATTACCATTACTGTTTATCGGGGTCTTCAGTTGTTAACGTTATGGTTCTTGTCACTTGTCTTTCAGCCTGTATACTTCTCAATAGCTCTCGGCCGAGTTCGAGTCTAGTGAAGGTAAAGTCCTACAACCTTGATAATGTATTTAACTATTTGTATGTATTCTTGTAAATATTATTTGAATGTTGTTAATCATCTTTTGACCACTTGTTTCTTTGTTTGATAGGGTTCCTACTATTCCTCATGTCTCGACTTGGGTCTCGGTGATAGCTTTGGAACGAGGAAAGGAAGCTCTAATGGTTGGGAACCACGGTAAGCTTTGGGCCCATCCACAAGAGAGTCACCTTTGTTCAACAAGTTTATTACAACGATGGTTTTCTAGCGTTGTTTATCTATGAGCATGAGTTATTTAGCATTTTTTTGTATTGGTGTTGATACTGTAACTATTTTCTGGCTAAAGCCAAAGTTAGGGTTTCGATCACTATCATAAAAGAATCTTTTGTTTGTTTTGTTTTGGGTACCCTTCTGGTAGACCCGAGCAGTGTCCCTGCATTGTACTCGTTGATGGAAAGAAATAATGTTTACCGGTTTCGATACTTGTATCTACTTGAATGTTATCGAATTTGTTGCTCTCGGCCTCCTTTACAGTTTATTNAGACCTCATCTGCTCTGCAGGTGTTGCTGGGCAGGGTAAAACCTGTCTGGGCCAGTGCTCAGGAAGGCTGTGATATGTGTCGACAGTGAGTGGAACCCCTGTCGACTGGGTTTGAGTCAACAATAGACTAACCTTTAGATAACTTACTGTGTTGATTTTTGTGTTGTGGATAATATAATTGATGTCTGCTAACATGTTGTAGAAGTGCTACATTCCATAGAACTGTTGTAGGTTTTCTTTCTTGGTAGCTTTGTCTGTGATAGCAGTTCTGGAGATGTGTTCCTTGTAAGCTTTGCAAAGTGACCTGCAAGTCCATGTTATTAGTAAAAATATTGTGTTTGTTTTATTCTCTTTTTCTCATTTGTATTCCTAAGATACTCCAAAGGGGTTTTGTCTTGAGAATATTTATTATTTCTATAGGCGGGAAGATTGCCTCAGACGAGGTTTTCAATTGATCTACCTACCTCAGATTATTCAGGAGAAGTTTTCATCTGAGAATTTTCTCTTTTTTCTCTTTTCTCTTTTTATTATTATTTATTTTTATATTTTATATTTTTATTTTTCTAATTTGTAAGGAGATTTAAGTCAAAGGAGGGAATTGCTTCCCTACTATGAGGTGTAGTTCTTGCTTTTTCAGTGCCTTACTGAATTTTGTCTTGGTGATAGGCTTCTTATAAAGTTTTAATATGTGACCATTTAATAGCATTGGGACTTGATCTTTGTTTATGGTTGATATTCTGAATGATCCATTATCATAGATGATCTCAATTTGGTAGGGTCCCAACCATCTAGTTCTCATTTTTCTTTTAAAATATTTGAACCTTGAATCATATAGCAGGGCCTAGTCTCCTTCTTTAAAATACTTGGTTTTTATGAATTTGTCATGCCATAACTTGCTTTAATGTTGGATTATTTCTGTGTGATGGAGGGCCTGCTATCTAAGTTCATCCAGTTGGTTGATTTGGAGCAATCTCTCATTATGGGATATTGATAAGTCCATGTCCACTTCTACAACTGTTCTTAATGTCTTGAGTTCAAACTCAATGGGAAATATGACTATTTTTCCATAGACCAATTCATAAGGTGTCATCCATGTTGTTGTCTTCCAGGAGGTGTTGTATGCCCATGCTGCTTCATGAAGTCGATTTTCCCAATCTCTTCTGTGACTCTAAACTAATTTTGTCAATATATTCTCTATATGTTTGTTGGTGACTTCTGCTTGGCCATTTGCTTGTGGTTGATAAGATGTTGATTGCTCGTGCTTGAATTTATTGAGATTTAAGATGTTTTCTACTAGATTTGATGTAAATTGGGTACCTCTGTTAGTAACAAGTTCTCTTGGTGCTCCAAATTTTGTGAAGATTTATTCTTTTAGGAATTTTTCTACCGAATATTCATTTGCTAATCTTAATGCCTTTACTTCCACCCATTTTGTTAGACAGTCAGTGCAAACTAGTATGTGATGCTTCATGTTGGATGGTGGGTGATTAAGTACTATAAATTCCACCACCCATTTTTCAAAAGATTCTATGGTTACCTGGGGATGGAGGAGCATCTCATATCTTTGTGTTGGCTTACCCATTCTCTGATAGTCATCACACCTTGAAGCATAAGCTCTTTCATCCTTATATAAAGTTGGCCAGTAATATCCCGATTCTAGAAATTTGTATGTTGTCCTCTTGGCTGTGTAGTGTCCCCCACATGGTTCATTGTGACAAACATGGAGAATGTCATTGACTTCATATTTTTGGATAAATATCCTCAGGATGTGGTTTTTTCTTTGCTTAAAAAGGTATCCTTGAATCCATGAAAAGGTAACACTTTTCCTTACTATGTTGCATCTTTCTTTGTAAGTGAAATGTTGATGTAATCTACCAGTATCTAAGTAATTTTCTATATCAGCAAATCATGGAGTATGTAAAGCAATGGGAAAAAGGTGCTCATTAGGGAATGCATCACCTACTAGATATTTATCTACAACATGAGTTAGTATGGACAAAAAATATGCTACCACATTATCTTTCCTAGGTTTATCTAAGATGGTTATGTCAAATTCTTACAAAAGTAAAAGCCATTTGATCACCTTACAACTAACATTTGATTTATTCATTAGGTATCTAATTGTTGAATAGATAGTGTGGAAAAATACTTGATATACACTGATGTAGTTCCTGAACTTGTTGATTGAGTATACTACTACCATGAATTCCTTCTCTGTGACTATATAGTTCAACTTTGCACCTGCAAGGTTTTTGCTAATGTAATAGATTGCATAGGGATTTTTGTCCTTCTCCTAGCATACTAATACACCAACTGATTTGTATGATACATTAGAGTGGATGTGGAAAGGGATCTCCCAATCAGGTCCTTGCAAAACAAGATCATCCATAATATTTTCTTTGATGTGGTCAAATGCTTTCTGACAACCATTATTCCATTGGAATTCTGCATTCTTTTTTAGTAGAAAGAACATAGGAGCAACTATTTTAGTATAATATTGAATGAATCTCCTATAATATCTAGATTGTCCTATGAAACTCCTAACATCTCTTTGTTTCTGAGGTGGTGGCAAGTTAACTATGACTTGTATTTTTGCAGGGTTGAGTGTGATTCCTATAACAGAGACATAGTGACCTAGAACTACTCCTTCATCCATCATCAATTGGAATTCTCATTGTTGAGGCAGAGGTTC
The DNA here is from genome assembly GCA_004151065.3 of Larix sibirica. Taxonomy (NCBI): domain Eukaryota; kingdom Viridiplantae; phylum Streptophyta; class Pinopsida; order Pinales; family Pinaceae; genus Larix; species Larix sibirica. The sequence goes on from NWUY0300013781.1 coordinate 19,174, forward strand.
ATTTCAATGCATATTTTAAGAATATTTTCTAAGTTGGTGAGGGATTCTTTGAATTCATTTCCATAGGGGGTAAATTCATCCATATTTATCTCCATGTGGTCATGTATGAAATTAGAAAAAATAATCAAGACCGCCCTTTGCAAGGTAGCTGGGGAATTTCAAATTCCAAAAGTGAATACCTTATAGGAAAATGTTCCCCAAGGACAAGTGTATGTGGTTTTTCTTGGTCCCTTGGGTGAATTCGAATCTGATTACATCCACTGAATCCATCTAAAAATGGGAAGAATTTCTTCCCTGCTAAAGTGTCAAGTACTTGGTCAATGAATGACAATGGAAAATGGTCCTTCTTTGTAGCTTTGTTCAAATCTTCGTAGTCTATGAAGAGTCTCCATTTTCCTCCCTTCTTTGGGACAATCACTAACAATGAGACCCACTCACTGTCTAAAATAGGGTATATGAATCCATCATCAATAATTTTTTGTAATTCACCCTTAACAATGCCTTTTCATTTAAGTGTGTCTTTTAAAGCTGGGTTCATTCTCCTCTGAGGCACTCTAATAGGATTTGCATCTTCGTTGATATATATATGATGTTGGAAAATGGTTGTATTGACTCTCTTCATGTCAGGATACCTCCATGCAAAAGATGTTTGGTATTTTGTAAGAATGTGGATCAACTTTTCGTCTGTTATAGAAGAAATGGTTGATAATTTTTGATGTTCTCTCAGGAGGTGTTCAGGAGCAATTTCTATTGTTTTGGTAGACATATATGTTTCTTCCATAAGGAAAAGATTCTTCCACATAGGCTCCTCTAGTCCTATGATATCCAATTATTGAAGAGTAAATTGATCCCCCAGAAAAGTAGGACTGTTATAAATGTTTTGTATGAAATTGGAGATTACTACATCCTCTTTTGGTCGTCTAAGTGCTAAGGCAGTATCTATAGGTAACACATGATGGATATGTTTATCAAAGTCATCATCTCTTGTCTCCCAAATATGTTTTCCAATACCTAGGTGAGGTTTGGCCGAGACATAGAGGTTTAAGATATTCTTTTCTGGACCATTTGCAATGGTCATATCCCCTTGCCTACAACTGATATGGGCATCAGGTTTTGCAATCCAAGGTCTCCTGCGTATAAGGGGGTATCCACTTAGTTTAGATTTTGTGTGGAGGACAATGAAATCAACAAGATACCGCCATGGATCTATGGAAACTAGGATGTCTTCCAACATACCCTATGGGAATTAGACTATAGAAGCATCTGCTAATTACAGAACGTTATGGGTATGCCTTAGGAGATATTGAATGTTCAGTCTCAACATGGTGTCTTTGGTCATCACATTTATTTCTGCACCTAATTCAATCATATTTTTTGTATTAAGTTTTCCCCAATGTGTACATCTACTACAGGACTTCCTGGATCAACATATTTCGAGTTCAAATTCTTTTCCAAGCATCAGGTCTGCTAGTTGTCCTACTAAATTGATGGTGGAAGGATATTTTATCTTCCTTCTTGGACTCTTGATATAGGTGTCCTTAATGTACTTGTTGTGGATTGGAATCTCTATATATCTTGTAGGAGTGGTATTTTGACACACAGGTTTCTTAGCTCCTCTAGCATAGGATTTTCAGGTTTTGGTAATTCCTTGGACTGCAATCTCTAAGGGTAAGGAGGGACATGAGATGGAGGATACCCTACAATGATTTCCTCTATTTTAGGTTGTTCATCAAGAATTTGATTCACTTCAGGAGGGTTAGTCTATTTGAATTTTCTGCATTATCAAATGTAGAAGGTCATGCCAATATTTTTCCAAATCGTAAATTCAACTCATTACGTTTAAAGAATATGTTGGATAGTTTTCCATGTCACTATTGTATACAGGTTTAGGTTTCCTATCATTTGTATTTGGAGTAGGTTGTGTTTGTATATTTGGCCTAGGTGCTATAGGGACTGGATCTTGAGGCTATTGCTGATTATAATTAGCTATTGGAGGAGGCATGATAGCAAGATGCTATTGATTGTTTGGACTCCACCCTAAAGGAGGATAATTTTGGCCAGATGAAACTTGAGTATTTTTCCATTGATTTTGTGTTTTATGTGCCCATTAAAGCATAGGATAAGAATACTGTCTGTATGAATTCATCATAGGTTGATTTCCATAGGTTGGATGGAATGGTGGTTGACTGAAAGGATGCTAGTAAGGTGATTGTCCATACACTTGGTAAGGTTGCTTCCCTTGGGAATTTTGGTGCCGTGACTGTCCATATGGTTGTTGCAATGGTATTAATGGGCCTGGCCTCCTAGGGTTTTTGTAGTAGAGAGGTTCTGCTGGTGGTTCATAGAGGTTGAATTTAAGAGACCCTAGGTAGGGACAAGCATCTATGGGGTGTTCATTAGAGAAGATTCCACAACATTCAACTTTTTTGGTATTGAATTTCATTAGGTTTAGTGGACATCCATTATTTTTATGCTTCTTCCTACCATTTCGATAGAAAATAGATAAGGATCTATCTTATTCATCTTTTTTCATTCTCGCATGCATGGTATCCATTTGTAATTCCATGGAGTGTAGGATATCCATTTTCATGTCATCTAACAAATTCCCTATGTCTGATTTGGTGAGGGTGGAACTAGAGGGTTTTGATGCTTGAAAAGGAAGGTTTCTTCCCTTAGTGTTCTTTCTTGTGTACCTAGAATGATTTCTGAATATCTACTTGATATCATCATAGTCCTACTGATATATATCACCATTGGATAAGAGGTTCAAGGACCCTAGGATTTCCTCCCTAATTCCTCTAAGGAGTACGGGTTTCATGGATTCTTCATCTAAGGTACAATTATGAGCTCTCTTATAGCTAAGTTGAAACCATTCCCCATAGTATTCCAATGATTCATTCTCTCCCTGTTTCATTCTAAAGATCTCATCTATAGTCTCATTAGCATTATAGTAGTCCATGTATTTTCTATGAAGGTATCCTTCATTTTGTCCCAAGAGGTTATGTTGTTGGATTCTAAGTTCATGAAGCATCGTAAGGTAGAGTCCTTTATACTAGATGGAAAATAATGAGATTTTGGGCATCTAAAGTGTAGTCATAGGTTCTACAGACTACCTCGAATTCAAATAAGAAGGTGTCGAGATATTCAGATGTTAGGCCATGGAATTTGGGAAAATCAACTGGATTAATGTTTTTCATTTTTTTTCTTCTTCGTTGAATCCCTGAATGGGAAGTCAAATATGACGTCATGTTCCTCATCTACCATTTCATTTTCTTCTTCAACCTCTTGATTAGTAGAAGAGTGGCTGCTATCTTCGTCAGTGGTAGAGCCAAAGAGACCGACTCACCTTCTTCTCATGGATTGAAAAGGAGGGGAGTTAACCTCAAGGTTCTCAGGTTTTTCTTTAGAAGTCTCTTCCTCCCTTCTCCTACTACTCGAGCTGGGGTTGGATGGAATATGTGTCTTTAGTAGAAATTAGACAAACTCATCCCTAGATATAGGCATTCATACTAAAGGGTGATGTCTGTGTTTTTGGATTTTTATTTTTTCTTATTTTTAAAAGTTTTTCTCTCTTTTCTATTTTTAAGATTTTTGTGGGTATGCAGGTATGAAGATCTGAAATGAATTATCTAATTTGAAAAAATTGAAAGAAAAATTAAACTGATAGTTGGTTTAGAGAGACCTACTTGCAATAATATGTATTCTTCTCGTTGTTCCGATATTCTCCAAATATACCATGCTTATAATGTATGCAAAAGAAAATGACTATTAAATATTCTCAGTACCCTTGTGTTTTGGAATGCCTCCCTGAAAATGGTGCCAAAAAGTGACGGGCTCAATCAATTAGCAGAAATAATGTATATCGTTAGAATAAGACAAAAACAAAAATGTTGTATCTAAAATTCTACTTTAATCATCAACCCTAGGATCCGTACAAACTTATGAGCAACTTGCACAATATATGCAACTACAAGGGAACTAATTATGTCTAATAGTATGTAAATCTAAATCTAATCAATCAAAACATTGCAGTTTGTGATTAATATAACAACATAAGTAAATTGATTCTAAACTAATGGTTGCTAGAGCATGAGATCTAACTTTCCTATATGGCAGTTCATTTATTATCCAACAACATCATAGACAAGCACTATGGGATTTATCATCTAGTTCATAACCTTTAGTCAAATCCCATTTGGTACCCTACCTTTAGATTGCAATAGTCAGACATTCAACAAATTTAATCTTTCATAGATGTGATCATAACAAACAAAGGATTATGGCTACTACCAAATGCAGAAATGAGATCCCATGTGAAATAAAGAACTTTGAATATGAGAATATACAAAACAAACATCAATGATTCTATTCATAAACAGTTCTGGAAATATCGTTTTACTACACTACACATGATTTATACAAATTGCAGAAAGACTACAATAAGAACTCTGTTCTAAATAATTCACATAAGTTCTAATTCTAACCTAACAAATGAGTGCTTGTGCTTCACCATCGATGGGACATGATCCAAGGAAAGAAAAGAACACTATGAAGCTACGATAAGAATGTGAATCATATCAGTTTTCATTACATGTAGAAAACTATAAACAAAATATAACTGGTCTCAAATATTCATGATTATAGAGAATAGTAATGTCATATTAAAAATGGGCACTAGCTTGTTCTATCCAGGCCATCTAGTTTAAATATAGCAATGGTATAACCTAATATAGAAACTTATAGTTTACTTCAAAATACTGCCATGCGCTAAGCTAAGTGCGCAAGTGAAGTGAGTGTTTATACACAAGATTGTGAATGGTGGAAACTGCTGGAGCATACTCAGTCTTCGGGAAATAGGCCTCTATCTAATGTGGTGTTTATGGATTTTCGAATTACCAATTGTCTACACCAATGTAACTATTGTTATACTGAGTCTCCTTTGATTTGTGTATTGGAATAATGTGAGCTTGGTCCAAAAATTAGACTTCCTTCAACTAGAGATGAACTCGCCAAAATCAGAACTGAGAGTGATCTATTGTGCTGATTAAGTCTTTGAACAAAAATGGTTTGTGATCTATAGTTGTCAAAAATGTCAGTTAAGTCTATATCTTAACAATGCTGCTATAAATCAACAAGATTAGTATCATAAATATAATTTAGTTACGTAAAAGAAGGACTACAACACCTAAATAGGTAATTTGAAATCTTTCTATAATTCGAACTAGAATGTACACATTGTTCATCAACTTGCTACCATGATACTTATATTTAGGCCCTGAATGACTGATAAAATGGAGAAAGTGAATGGATTTTTTTTACCCAAAAGTGGGATCCATCACAGTGGATGCCAAATTATTTAACCAACGGCTGGCACCATCGGCGAAGCCAGTGAAACAATCTGACTGCAATGGCATCTACATGAAAAATAATGCTCGATTTTATCTTCAATCCATGGGATAAAAATGTAAGTAAATGAAATTGAAGACTACATTGTATTAAAATGAAAGGGACAACGTAGAGTGTGAATGATGGCATCACCATTGTGACACTAGATGCCTCTAGCGTTGATATTTAGACTGATGAAACCAAGTGGTAGGTTGAGTATATTCCCAAATGGAATCCAAAGCCTTTTGTTTTATGGGGGAGAGTATAATATTTCCCTCGTATCCCACTAGATAGATTTCAATGTCTATTGGGTATGTGGTGGATCATGGTTATCCTCCGTGATCGATGGTGGTTGGTATTCCTTTAATGATGATGATAATGTATCATTGCTTGTAAGTAAGCGAGCTAATGATGACATGTTGATAATGTCACCTTCAACTCCAGTGTTAGATAGTGGGAGGAGGAATTCCACAATGGGTATCTCCGGGGGGGGGGATGTGGGGGTGGTATGCCATTAGGGGAGGGGGATTGTATTCGAGCCTCATATGTTCGAGGCATACAACTCGCTCGACACGCAAGATGGGGCACTAGAAGGAATAATGTGTTAATTGTCCACACGATCTGCATGGACGAGTAGTCCACACGCGATTTAGCTTATGCACAATACTTAAAGGGTGGGTGGAACAATCAGTGATGAGGGGTGCCAGTTGTACTTAGGATCATATGGGAATGGTTCCCACATGATGAAAACCCATGGGGTTGTATTGTTAGCGGTGATGCTGGAGGTGCTGGCACATCTGGTGGTGGTGCTAGTAACAGTTGTCTCTCCGATGGAGAGGAAGCGGGTGTTATGATCTCTTTCTATCATGCACCCTGTGTTGGTACTTGTGTAGTAACAATGCTAATAGAGGATGCTTCAGGAGGTGGTTTTATGACCGCAGAATGTGTGAGGTGAATAGACACTAGCACGTCTCGAAATCAAGGGAGATCGGGACAATGAAGGGTATAATGCCCAAACTGAGAACGTATTGTGCATGCATGGTTAGTGCGAAATCACTTGGTCTTTGTCTTATTATTGGCACTAGATGATGTGCCCCCTGCTACAGTGTTTAGGGAATGGGTGATTCTAATGGGAGTGTTGGGAAAATTCCCGAGCTCAGGTAAGGTAGGAAATAGGTTAGTTGCATGTCTTGGTTTCCTGCATAGAGCGCATGCTGGAGTGACTATAGGAGTGAGAGTAGTAATTGGGACTACTACGGATTTAAACTTAGGTTGTTTTGTGCCCTCTACATTAGGCTTAGTGGGCTCCAGTGGTGGTTGAGTTATGGTTTCCATTGTTGCAGTTGGAGGTCCTGGTGGTGGTTTGGTGGAAACGAGTGTAAACTCATAATGGGGTAATGGCTTAGAAGCCATCTCTAGATATGGTGGTATAAGTTACCACACAGGAATTCCCAAAGTGAGCTTCGGTAGTGTAAGTTGTGCCATTACTATCATTCCTTGTACTCCCGTGGGGGGTACAAGAAAGGGATCTTAAATACCAGTGGCACTGATGGGTTCAAGGTCTGGTCATTGTTGCGACTCTTAGGGAGTACATATGCTAAAGTGGAGGGGGCTTGTGACTTGTCTTCAAAGGTGAATATAGTACACATGATACCATCTGTAGATACAGGTATCTCAGGTGGAGGGATTAAGTATTCCCCTAGCAAATCAGAAACTTTGTAAATGCCCAGACCAATGTCAACATATTTGGGGGAATTGTCGATTCTATGGTGGGTAGGAAAATATCTGCATCTGTATTGATGTGGGGATCGTAGTAGTTAAGATAGTCAAGGGTGATAATATTACCATTATGGGGGAAAATCATGATATGGAAAAATGAGGAGGCTACTTCCTTCATGGAATACATATAACTATGGCCCAGGAGGATGTTGTAGTCGAGTTGTGCATCGGCTACCTTGATATCTAAAAGTACCATCTTGACCCATATCTCAATGGGGGGATTTTCGTATAAGAATAAAGGTTTCGATGGTATCCCATCATAAGTGCGAAGGGAAATGGATGAGGGGACCAAATCTGGGGATCCCAAACATTTCTAGACATGAGTAGACATCACACAAGTTGATGCTCCTTCATCGACTATGCATCAATGAATGATAATGTTCTTGATTGTGATGGGAATCTGAAATTGGATTGATGAGGTTAGTCACAACTCACATTTTTCGAGATAGAAGGTCATGAGACACAAATCAAAAGGGTCAACGATGCCTAATGCACCGATTTATGCATTCTTTTGGGAAGGACAAGACTAAAGAACATCTAAAGTTGACATGGAAGCAGGTGATTGAGCCAAGTCATCTACAATACTGTAGTTGTGGGAAGATTTCATGTGAGGGTTTTGGTTAGTCCGTCTAAGCGGTGCTTTGGGAGCCTTTGGGATTTGGTCACTTTTTGGATGATGTATTTGCAAAGGCCCAGAGGTGGTACGAACATCATCTCCACGCGGAGATTCAGTCATGGCATACCCTTTAGCACAGATTTGAAGGTTGATTTCAGTTGTGTTCATGTAAATATTTTGGAAGGCTTCATCACCTAGAAGGAATTGATCTGGCTATTGGGTAAATACCCTTGGATTGGAAAAGGGTTGTAACAACATAGTTGTCTTGGGTTGTGGCACATTTGGTGCTTGAGGAGGGTTGGTTTAGGTCAACTTCTTTGCTTCAAGCATTTATTTGCACTCAGGGATTAATGGGAAATGGTGTGTGTAGTGTCCATATTCTCCACACATGAAGAAAGTATAATTGGTCCGAAGGTTGGCGTTCTTCTCTGCTTGGGGGGGTTATTTCCCCCCTCATTTTGGTTACCCATATTCTAGTTATGGGGAGGGGGATTCCCCCCTATCCTTGTTGATGATTTTGCATATTAATTACTTTATTCTTCCTCTGATGCTGAGGATTTAGGGGATTAGCCATGTTCAACTACTCAAATCTCTGATTTTGTTGGCAGGAGAAGGATATACTAGATTCATCCCGATTTGAGGCATGGGGGTAGGACTAGAAGGACCAGAAAATGGGAAATATGGATTGTATCAAGTTGCAGGAAGATATGCGTTAGGTGCCCTATATGATGTGGAAGTAGGATCTGAGGATGCCATTTATAGTGACGGTACCTAATGTTCTTGGATAAAATTTGGTTATGTAGGGATTAATGGACCATAAGCTAATTGAACAAACGGAGGGTTTGGTACAGTGGGAGGTGCTACTGAAATGGATGGCACTGGTGGGTACTCTTGTTCCTTGTTGAGTGGTATAGATGTTGATGGTTGGGAAACGTTTCCTTGGTGGTAAATAGCCCCAATAATCCCATCAGTTGAGTTCAAAGAACGGTGTCAAGGAAAATTTGGGAGGACAATATATAGGTACCCAGATTTTGCAAAGATAAGGTCAAAATGTTGGCCCTTCATGATGGCCTCTTCTTCCGTTTTAGGTAAGGAGGTTTCCACATCTTTTGAAATCATGGGTTGCAATGATTTTAGGAACCAATCCAATAGGAATTAAGGTAGGATATATATTTTACACAAGGTACGATGCCTATTCCATTCATGGATGTGATCCACGACATGGGCCTAAGTTGATTGTCAAAACTCCGTGAGGATTTCAAGCCCTAGGTCATGATGAATGAGAAACTAAAAATATGTGAGGAAAATAGTGGCGATTGAATCAAATGTGGTATAAGTCATAGATGGTAGGTTAACATACCATTTAGTCATTGTTCCTATAAGGTTCCCTACAAGAGGCGAATAAGAACATAGTCATCAACGATGCTATTAGATGAACACCATAGGTGAAATGACATTATGTGGTTTGTTGGAACATCTCCATGGTTCCATTCAAAATTTGGAATATATAAAGGAATCTTAGGGGACATATCTGGACAAGTTGGATCATGAAGGATGGGATCATTAATCAATTTAGCTAGTTTAGGGATATTCAAGCTTTCCATAAAAGAAATATTTGTGTTGGGGATTTGTGCCACCATGGTGATGATTTATGTGATCAAGTGAGAGTGATTGTAAAGGGTAATAAAAACAATTGAACACATGCAAAAAT
>NWUY0300013782.1:27106-43305 GCA_004151065.3 Larix sibirica
CAAAAAATCAAAATTTCATTAAGTTATGCCCCTAAAGTGCTCCAAGCACATGTTTTATGACTTCAATAAATCATAAAAAAATGAAAACAACATGAACAATTTTGGAATTTAGTGTTGCACTAGAATAAGATGTCATCTACATATGCACAAAATTCTATGCAAAAATACTATCATTTAGTTCCTATAGTGCTGCAAGGGCACATACATTATGTTATATTGTGTTGAAATTTAAAAAAAAAAACATTTTTAGAAAAACAGATTTTAGAAACAACTATACAAAATTTCAAAAAATATAATTTATATATTCTCAAAGTTTATTAGATTTCCTATATTTTATCCATTTACATATCTTAAAATCAATTTCCTATATTTTCTCTTTTTACATATCTTAAAATCAATTTCCTATATTTTCTCTTTTTACATATTTTAAAATTAGTTATGCAAATGCCTCTAATTACCTCTTAAAATCATAGACTTCCTGTTTTTTCATATTTATGTGGTAATTAAAATATTATTAAAGGAGCTCATAATTCTAATTACCTCTTAAAATCATAGACTTCCTGTTTTTTCACATTTATGTGGTAATTAAAATATCATTAAAGGAGCTCATAATTATGTGCATCAACCTTGATAATCATATTTGTGTGACTGTGTATATAATATAATAGTTCAATTAACATTATATCTTCACTTCTTGAATTAAAATAAAACATATGATAGAAACAAGGTGAAATTGTGCATGGATTTCTACTAACATTTATATGGAACTGCACTCCTCCGCCTCATGTCTCTCTGAATGAAAGGACTACCATATAGAGAAAGCAATACATATTTTAAATACAAAATCTGCACTTAATCCATCCTTAAAATTTTAGGGTGGCTTGTATTGTGACACAAACATCACCATAAAATAATACATATTTGAATTTTTATTATAATATATATTAATAAATAAAATATTATTTCAAAAATAAATTAATTTTAATTTTAATTATTCAATTGACTTTATCATACTTTGATATAAAAAATAAATCATAATCAATAACTAAATTAAAATGATACACATCTTTAAACTTGTATTATAATATTTATTAATAAATAAAATATTATTCTAAAAAATAAATAAATTTTAATTTTAATTATTCAATTGACTTTATGGTACATTGATATAACAAATAAATCATAATCAATTCACTACACCGACTTGGGAAAGGTTATTCACTGCAAAGTATGAGCTGTCATTGTTTTACATGGGTAAACAGGCCACGTGTCTTCTCATATGAAACCTTCATAATGAAAAAAAATTATTATCAGTGAGAAGGCGGACGATAATTGATCGAAAAGTGATAGAAAAGACAAAATTCGTGTTTGACATTATAACACCTCACTTTTTCTTCACTTAATAAGTCTGGAACTATGACACACACCGAGTGATGTAAAGTTATATAATGTTGGCTATGTATTCATTATCATTGTTTGCAATTTTATGTAGTTGGGCTTAGCTTTCAGCAATGATGGTGGCATCGTCATATTAATTTGTGGTCACAATTACTTAATGATATGATTATCATAGATGTAATAAATAGTTTATGATATGATTATTATAGATTTATTTTTAGGGATTCAATTTTTTAAGATGTAAATTTTTTATCTTAATTTATTTATATGTTAATAAAAAATTTATATGTCCAGAAATTTGATTTTTTTATACTTGATATATTTAGATTTAATATTTAGATTTAAGATGAATCTATATTAGTTTAAATTTTTTAATTAATCTACTTTTTATTTACATAGAATTACTTAACTTTACAATATCTCCCACATATTGAGAGATATATCATATATATATACAAGTTTGAATGGTGATTCCTTGCAACACGTTTCTTTCTCAATTCATCTTTTATCAATAAATATTCACTTGAGTTAATTCAATTAATGGTAACGTTAAAGCAATATTCTTCAGGGACGATGCATTATTATTCATGGGCAATTCAGAAGTAGAGACTAGAGGCATTAAAGACCTCTTCTAGTTATTTAGTGTCGCTACTGGAATGCAAGTAAATTACGGGAAATCAGCATGTTATTTTAATGAAATTAACAATGCAGATCTACATGGTTTTCTGGAGACTATGCCAATGGATACTCAACCATTAGCAGAAGGTTTTGTATACATGGGGTTTCATCTGAAACCTAACTGTTATTATATTGAAGATTGGGATTGGCTTCTTGATAAGGTGGAACGACATATTTGATTCTAGAGCAATCGCTTTCTCTCTAAGGGAGGAAAAGCAGTGCTAGTTAAGAGTGTGTTATGTGCTATATCCGTGTATTAGTTGATCATAGCCAACACTCTCTCAGAATTTTTTTTTAGATTCCTTTGGCACGGTAAAGCAGATCGGGGAATGCACTGGACGTCATGAGAATCCATCTCCAAACCCAAGGAGGCTAGCGGGTGGGGTATCAAATATCTTTCAACCTTTGGAGTGGCGCTCGTAGCTAAATCTGTATGGCAGTTTATCACGAAGGATGGGAAATGGCAAGCTATTCTCCGTTACAAATATTTGGACAATGGATCTCTGATAAACTGGATACGAACGCCTCATAAAAACAGTAGAGGAGGATCCCTCTTCTGGAAAGCAATAGTGGCAGCATACTATGTTATAGGGGATCGGCTGGTATGGGAGGTGGGTAATGGAAGAGAGGCCCGCATAGGTAGAGACAACTACAAAGGAGTTAATGAGTTACCTCAGGAAATCTTAAATCACCTGGAAGACAGGGGTTACTCTGTCTTAGCAGACATAGCGGAAGAGAGCACAAGTCTCATTCTGATATGGAAATCAGTTACAGTCTTACAAATACCTGAGAAATGGACATAGTTATGGAACCGGTGGACAACAGAGCTGACTAAAGGATTCATTAGGCTGAGAACATAACCATATGCTTTACAGTGGTAGGGTAGTGAGGAAGGAGGAACTTTCTCTGTACATGCAGCTTATACTTCGCTACGGAGGAACCGACAACAAGGAGATTGCTGGTGGTGGAAAAAGGTTTGGAAAACTAAGGCGACTCACAAAAGTAAGATCCTGATCTGGCTCATCCTCAAAGGTAAGGTTGGGATAAACTGAAAAGAAAAAATTATGAAGGGCCTGCAGACGTAGTTTATGTGGATTGGCCGACGAAGACATAGAACATCTCTTTGCATTGTCCATTTATACAACAGGTATGGGAAGGTATGAGAATTAATCTCCAGCTGGGTTTTGTGGGAGACGATGAGACTTTCGAAAGCTACATTAAATCATGGTACGAAGAACCAAATCTGAAAAGACTAAGATGCCTACCTTTCTTGGTATCCTAGTTTGTGTGGATTGCAATAAACAAATAAGTTTTCGAAGATAACCATCTTCCTAATTACTTTGTAATGTCCTAGATTCTATCTATATACAAACTATTTTTGGGACAAGACACTAAGGCAAAGGAAAGATAGCCAAAAGCTATAAAAGTTGAAGGGGGAGACAGTGGGATTTTTTGATGGAGCTTGTGTAAACAATAGGTGCGGTTTGGGAGGTACATTAAGACTTTCTGAGTCCATTACGATAAGTTTTCAAGCTAATGGAGGTGAATGAACCAACAATAAAGCAGAAGGACTAGTGCTGAGATACCTCCTACTAATAGCAAAAGAGAAATTGGTGGAGTCATTAAAAATATTTGGCGATTCAGAGTTATGGATTAAATATATGAAGCTGGAAAAAAAGTTACAAAATCACACATTACAGAATATGAAAAGTAATCTGGAAAATTTGGTTACACTTTTCAGCAAGGTGGTTTTTTTACATGTATACAGGGAACAAAATACAGTAGTAGACGAACTTTCAAAAGCAGGATTACTCTTGGAAGCTCGCAAATGCAAGATAATTACAAAAAGACAGGCACAACAGAGCATTAGCTGGAAATTATTGGACATTTTCTGAAAGGTTCAAAAGTTTATTTAGTCCCAAATTTTGACAAGAATCTTAGATTTTTTTAAAAGAACATTAACATTGTAACTATTAAAAACAGTGTTTGGACATATTTTCATATATCAATCTTGCTATAGAAGCACCTGTGAAATGTATTCTCTGTTCATTACAATCAATGAATATGATTTTTCTTAGAAAAAAAAACCTTAAAACAATCTTAATTCAATCAGATCAATATTAAATTCAATCAAATTGTTACCACTCCATTAAGAAAAACAACATAAATTATTAGTAACATAAATTATTAGTTCTCTCGGCATATTTTATTGCTAATCATATATATATATATGTTTCTTCAGTAAATTATCATATTGATTCATACTTGACAAACCCTTTTAGCTTTGATACTAGATTGTTTGCATTTTCTCGTACTGCACATGCAACTCGCCTCCACCTGGAACTTGACATTAAAAATCAGTACGTTGCATTGTTGGCTGTGCGAGCGAGGGTTTTACTCTTGGTGAATTGTATTGGTAATTCATTGTTCATCCTTTGAGCTCTGCTCTAGGAGGGTTTGGAGCAAATCTCGACCTCTTTCATCTTGGTGACTGCAATTCTTCCAGTTTATTTGAAATACTTCTTTACCGTGACCAAATTCCTTCCATTGTTTGTCTCTGGATGGCCGGGCAACCGTAGCATTTTCTACACAACTTCGGTAAGATTTCGAGCTCATCCCTATTAAAATTCTTTTGTACATTATGTATAAGTGTTTCTCCTTTATTATTTATTATGGCTAGTTACTAATGCCGAGTTCTAATTTGTTTGTAGGAACAATTACCTTCGTCTGGTTTGTGAGGAGGTGAGCTTATAACCAAATCAGTACGTTGCCATCTCTGCGTCCCGTTGGAACATTCCAGAATGGTCCACCCAACTGTTTGCATGAATTACATATCATCTTAGAGGCTGTCCAGCGAAACAAATGATTGAAATCAAGACACCCATTATGACTGAACAGAGGAGTTGAGCGAGGGAACGGGGCAAAGCATGGATGGTCATATTGCCGCGGCATGGATGCTCAAAGCATGACACTTAGTGACCATGCATTTCAACTTGCATATGTCGACAGGGCTCAAAGCATGACACTTAGTGACCATGCAGTTCAACTTATATACATCGACATATTGCTTGAAACAGGTTTCTATTTTTATTTAATGACACTACCAATTACATGCATGCTTGCCAGATGGTTTCACGATATATTTTTTAAAAACTTAAATTTGCTTTTATTCCATGGGTACATGGTCTTAAACGACTTCGATGATAACTTGTGCCAGTTAGTTTTGCTGCATTATTTTTAAAAGCTTAAATCTATCTTTATGCCATCAATACATGTCAGGACAAGGGGTAGCAGGCAGAGGTGGAAAAGGGTCCACGTCAGTCTTAGGAAACCCACCATGCTCTTGGGCATCAAATGAAGTCCATCCAAGAACCTTATCCCCATGAAGTCCATCCAAGAACCTTATCAAATGAAGTAAAACTTTGAAACGTTACTATCCGAAAATGAATGTAACATTTTATCATAGATTTACTTATTTATTTTGGTATAATGATTTATGTCAATATAAGGCAACACACGAATTTTAAACTTGACCTAATTTTCAAGTTAAAAAAAACTTTCAAAAAACACGTTTGACCGTGTCAAACATTTAACGTATAGTAAAAGTTTGAAACGTTACTATCCAAAAATGAATGTAACATTTTATCATAGATTTAGTTATTTATTTCGGTATATCAATTTATCATTCATAGTATACCTTATTCTCAGGTTGAACTTTTTATCATATATAAAAATTAATTCGAAACTTCTATAGGATTTTTATACTTGCTAAAATGACTTAATACATAATGTTATAAACTAAAAGTACATTTTCTAATCTAATAATCAATATTAAATCAAGTATGGCATTGGTCTTGTAATGAACCTTTATTTAGCCATAACTTATTATTTGAATTGAGGAGGCGCATCTTGATCTTAGTGTAATGAACATTGGAATAATGGTAGAGTGTATACCATTGGAAGACTGAAGTGTAGGGTTGGCTAATGTATTTATTCTTTTCAGATAAAATGCCTTCATGACATTTAATTTACTAATTTCCTAATCTAATAATCGATATTAGATCAAGTATGGCATTGGTCTTGTAATGAACCTTTATTTAGCCATAACCTATTATTTGAATTGAGGAGGCACGTCTCGATCTTATTGTAATGAACATTGCAATAATGGTAGAGCGTATACCCTTGGAAGAATGAAGTGTAGGGTTGGCTAATGTATTTATTCTTTGAGGCAATGCCTTCATGACATTTATTGTTTTATTGTTTTACAAATCAGTTTAACTTTTTAAATTTCTAATATTTTATTTACAAAACATGATTTTTTATAAATATATAAAAAGTTATATTATTGTAAAAGAAATTTATTTATAATTTTATGGATATTATTATTGACATAATGATTATGGTAAATGATTATTTATAAGTTATCAATGAAGGTTGTTTAGAATAGTCGTCATCTTTCTTCTTTAGGTTAATTATATTGTTGTTATGGAATTGTGCCTCTTTGATCTTGTTATGCTCTAATATAGGTATGACTACTAACAAAACAAAAGTTATGATTATCAAGTTCAAGAAGAACACCTATTCTACAATCGAGACAAAACAAAAGTTATGATTATCAAGTCCAAGAAGGTCACTTATTCTACAATTGATTTACTGNNTGGTTCGAGGGATCAAGTACCTTGGGTTGGTTTTTGTATTAAACCATCAAATTACTTTGTCTTGGATTGGTCTTGGCTATTAAAGAGATTTGATAGTAGGATCGGTCATCGGTGCTTGTCCTTGGTGGGCCAGCGTACATTAGCAAAATCGATTTTGCAAAACTTGGGAGTCTATTGGCTTTCATTATGTAAAATTCCGAAGGCTATTCTAAGCAGTATGCGCAGGAAGATCTTCTGTTTCATTTGGTCCCAGGGTTCGTATTCTCTTAAGTTTCATTTGATTAATTGGCGTTCTCTGGCTCGTCCCAAGGATTTGGGGGGATGGGACTTAAAAAAATTGGAATATTTTGCCTCTGCTCTTCAGGCTAAAAGTTTATGGTGGGCACTCTTTTCCAATCCTATTTGAAGTTTGGTTATTCGGGGGAAGTATTTAAAAAAATCATCGGTGGTTGATTGGTTCCGGAAGGGTCTCCCCAACNTTATCAAGTCCAAGAAGAACACCTATTCTACAATCGATTTACTACAAAAGTTATGATAATCAAATCCAAGAAGAACACCTATTCTACAGTTGATTTAAGGCTACCTCATTGTATTTCCTTATTGTAATATGTTGATACATATGCTTCTATCTTGGTCTTGTATGGGACTTAGGCCAAATCCTCTCCTACCATTTAATTATGTATATACTTCACCTCTTTTACTGCTTTTTGTTTTCCATATACTAATGTAGATGTGGCACTGTGCAGATCATGATGGAATGTCATGAAGGAGACACTCAATAGCGTGAGGACACACACTAAAGAGGGGGTAGGTCGAGTGTTCTTCTCCCCCTCTTAACCTTGGTTCCATAATGATCAAAGAATTTGATCCATAGAAGGATCATGGCATAACTGTTGTGGTAAGATAACTAATACAAAGAACTCCGAAGTATTCATCGAATTGAATGGCTTTAACTTGTTACACATACCTAAATTAGTATTCACTTGAAGTGTTCAGCCAAGGAGCACTCAAAGCCTTCAATTTCCCACGAGCATATAAGAATAGTTTTATTCTATTACTTGAGTTTGGTCACTTAACATATTTTCTTTTTACGATTTTCACTTACAGAAAACCGGTCACTTATAGATTTTTGGTTACTTTTTAGGTTGTTGCAATGGGAGGCAAGTAGTCAAAGAGGAACACTATCCCTTGTGTCAAGAACATTTTTATGACTTTTATATCTTGGCAGGGACTTGAAGCTAAGCTTCTATTTCCCTTGTGGTAGTTTGTATTCACTATCATTGTTTAGGAAATTGTGAGCTTCATTATCCAAAATTTAAGGTCATAGATTTA
Source organism: Larix sibirica (assembly GCA_004151065.3). NCBI lineage: Eukaryota > Viridiplantae > Streptophyta > Pinopsida > Pinales > Pinaceae > Larix > Larix sibirica. The sequence continues at coordinate 35,173 of NWUY0300013782.1, forward strand.
AATAAATTTTATGATAAAGTGAGTTAAAAATACCCTACCTTAGATTACCATCCATCTTATATTATGTTTCTTATGTTGCTTGATTCACCTCAAGGCTAAAGAAATTCATACCAAAGCTAATAGTAAGTACATATGATTAGTGCTTATTGTCATATAAAGCCCTTTAACCTTAAGTTCATTGCATTTAATGAGACATACAAACCAGTATTTAGAAAGCGATGTCAGCACACCAACCACCTACATTGATTGAGTCATATACTCTATCTTTTGTCAGGGCCTCCACTGCTTGATCTAACTGTCACTATCACATAATGTGTAGTGTAAACCTCTAACTTAGTGTTTCTTCATGCTAATTAATGAAAAGTAAACCTAACTTAATTATCTCTGAAAACAATAATGAGTAATAAGAAATCCAACCTTAAATAAATACACAAACATATTTAAATAAAAAACAAATTCATTTGTTCACTTGATTGAAATAACAAATTAATTTTTACCAACACACATTTTTCAAGTTAATTCATTTGGCGCTACAACCTTGAGAACAATGCATAAAATTTGTTTAAAGTTCAATATCTTTTATGAATAGTATAGTGTAAACCTTACAAACCTTTTTGGAAAGATGTTCTACATGATAAATATATTGAAGGGAATCTGTTGACTAGGCTGAGAAATTCAGTAAAGTCTTATAGGAATTCTTCAAATTTTTGGACTAGATTCATTAAGTCATATTCGTGGTTTGGTGGAGGTTTAACTTGGAAAGTCGGTTCGGGTATCAATGTCTTGGTTGGTATTAACCTTATCATAGGGATGGAGGAGAATTATCAGTTATCCACTTATCTGCTTGAGTACTCGGAAGAATTGGGTTCCATCACTTTAGCCCATATAAAAAAACTTGTATGGCTCCATCCTACATATTCATACTCGTAGACTTCCTTAGACCTTGGAGTGGGAAGTAGACGGGTAATTGAATGGAACAACAATATTTTTAGTTTGAATTCTACATGTACTTACCTCAGAAAATGAATCCCTTATCTGGTACCCGAATGTTGCTACTGAACCTATCTCAGCTAAGGCTACTTACCATATAATTGCATAGGATCAGGTTGTTATTGTTCTAAGATGGTGGTTTCAAAAACTGTGGCATCGGCATATGCCGTTGAAAATAAAATGTTTTTTAAGGTTTACTTTTGAAAACTATTTGAAGACTTGGGATAATATTTTTCATAGAGGTGGATTGGTCCTAGTTGGTGTGTTCTTCAAGTAAGATGCAAGTGGAAACAATTGAACATTTATTTGTATCCTGCCAGGTGTGGTTGAATGTTTTCACAACACTTAATATTATTTAGACCTGGGGATCGCACTTCTTTGAAAAAAAATTCTACAACTGGAGGCCATAAATGCTATTATTTTTTAGGAAAAAAAAATGAATTCGGATGGGGTTTGTAGGGGAATATTATGTCTATACAATGAATATCATACTTAGAAAGCTTGGTGCTCGAAGATTCATCACTTGATAAACATTATTATGGATTGTGATGCTACAGGCTTTTTTGATGGTGCAGCCCAAGATGGAGGTTGTGTTGCTGGAGCAATTGTCTATCTGAATCTTGATCACTGCTTTAAGTTCAGAATGAATTGTGGCACTGGTTCAAATACAAAAACAGAGCTATTGTTCCTATGGTGCTTATGTAAAGTTGCCACTATATTCGAAAATGATTCATTAAAGATCTTTGGGGACTCTTGCTATTGTCAAATGGGAAAAAGTCTATTCAATATCAAAGCTTCGGCTCTCTTCAATTGGTGTGGTAGTACAAGGACTCTCCTTTCATCATTTGTTTTGTTGACATTTCTCATATTTATAGGGAACAAAACATGGAAGTGGATCTTTTATAAAAAAAAACACTTGCAAGGGATGAAGGTTTTTTAGAATGGATGGAATTTGATGATTCAGTGATTTATTGGGGATCACTGATTTTTTTTTGATGTAAATTGTAAAATGTGCTTGATATAATATGCATGAGAATTGGCTAAGTAGTTCTTTTTGGGTTGTGATTACTGATTGATGCATTGCGTAATGCATGGTCAGAAAAATTATACCATCCCTAAATATGCTCAGAGTAGAAATAATGTTGTATGTGATGTGTTGTAGAAACTTTTGATAGAATGATTATTCCAATCGAGTCTTAATAATGTCATGAAAACCATAAGAGAAGGTACGTGATTCTCATGAAAGTGCCAAACATGAATAATGTACCTCATTTGGACAATAAGATGATAATTTAGAATAAGTTTAATATATATGTATAAGCTCATATTTAATAATAAGGCTGTTTGGATAGGACATTGTACTTTTTGATTCATAGTTGAATATCAAAAATATTGTTTTGTTTTTTCTTGGTGAAAGAAAACAGCTAAAACAATAAGAATGTCTACTATAAAGAATGATTCATACATGTTTTGTTCATAACATGTCTCTCTGAATCAGAAATACTGCAGCTGTTCATACACGTACAAGATTAAAATGAAAAATATTAACAGAATTGAAAAAAGACACCCCACCCCCCCCAAAAAAAATGCTACATGGCTGTCTTATCATATGTACAAATTACATAGAATTACAAATCAATGACAGAAATATGAGTCCCATTAAAAAAAATTATGCTATGTAATATGCGAGAAATATTCCTCAACTTGTCTGCACTTTCCCAAACTCTCTCCCCAAAGTTATGCTAATCGTAATTGTATTGGACTTCGTTGATATCTGCTACCGTCTCTTGAAGTACACCTCAATCTCTACGCCATCAACTGTTTTTATAGAGTCATGGAGCTGCCATGCTCTAAAGCTTCATACACCCTTCTTGAATCTTCAAGAAGCTTACAGAGTGCAGGGCTTGATATTCCAACAATCTGGTGGTAATTGGAACTTTCAAAAGGTAGTTAAGTCCACAGGATTGTAATGGGAGCTCTGATCTTGTTATCGGCGTATCTCTGGACGAAAACGGGAATTCTGCATATAATTAGTCTCAGAGATTATATCAAATCTCACGACTTTCAACAATTTGACGCTTTCTGTTCTGACGTACTAGCCTAGGGTTTACTTGTTCATACAAGTCAGTTGAGATGTCTTTCTCGTTTTACGCGTTCCTGTTCATGTTAATTTGACTTGTAGCTCCTTTTCTAAGATGTCAATGATCCCGTGGTCTGTGGTGGGGATAGATATTGGATTTCATTTAATCTATCAAGGTTATATTCTTTCGAGACATTTTTTGGTTATTGATATTATTAAATTATGAATATCATATGGTTGTAATTTAAATACGTGTAAAAAAAGTTGTTATCTTAATCATAATAGTTAAAATTTTAAATTTTTATTAAACTTAATTGAAGTTAATTAAAGTTAACTGAAGTTAATCATAGTTCATTATAGTCATCTATGGTAAAACAATAGTCATTAATAGTTAACTATGGTCAAACTTAATGAACCATCTTCTAACATAATCAACCAAGGTAAATTAAATTCAAATACAAAAACTATGGTTAAGTATGGTCAAACAATAATGAACCATGGTAATTTTTTTTTTTCCAGAGAAAAAAACTACTTTTGATATTCAAAGTGAATCAAAAAGTACAAAGAAGAAGTCCTGATTCATATCAAAATGAATCATTTACTGTTCCAAAAAAATATCCGCAGAACAGACCAACATATGGGCATATCAGAATGTCATCGAAACTCAGAGCAAGTACAGAGTTCACAGACCATATAACAAAAAAACCAGATCTTCAAAAAGATTTAAACCGAAGTCAAAAATCTAATGTTCAGTCCAGAAAGAAACAGGTGCCACCATCCAGCATACTGTTATCACACCANCACTTATAGATTTTTGGTTACTTTTTAGGTTGTTGCAATGGGAGGCAAGTAGTCAAAGAGGAACACTATCCCTTGTGTCAAGAACATTTTTATGACTTTTATATCTTGGCAGGGACTTGAAGCTAAGCTTCTATTTCCCTTGTGGTAGTTTGTATTCACTATCATTGTTTAGGAAATTGTGAGCTTCATTATCCAAAATTTAAGGTCATAGATTTAAATAAATTTTATGATAAAGTGAGTTAAAAATACCCTACCTTAGATTACCATCCATCTTATATTATGTTTCTTATGTTGCTTGATTCACCTCAAGGCTAAAGAAATTCATACCAAAGCTAATAGTAAGTACATATGATTAGTGCTTATTGTCATATAAAGCCCTTTAACCTTAAGTTCATTGCATTTAATGAGACATACAAACCAGTATTTAGAAAGCGATGTCAGCACACCAACCACCTACATTGATTGAGTCATATACTCTATCTTTTGTCAGGGCCTCCACTGCTTGATCTAACTGTCACTATCACATAATGTGTAGTGTAAACCTCTAACTTAGTGTTTCTTCATGCTAATTAATGAAAAGTAAACCTAACTTAATTATCTCTGAAAACAATAATGAGTAATAAGAAATCCAACCTTAAATAAATACACAAACATATTTAAATAAAAAACAAATTCATTTGTTCACTTGATTGAAATAACAAATTAATTTTTACCAACACACATTTTTCAAGTTAATTCATTTGGCGCTACAACCTTGAGAACAATGCATAAAATTTGTTTAAAGTTCAATATCTTTTATGAATAGTATAGTGTAAACCTTACAAACCTTTTTGGAAAGATGTTCTACATGATAAATATATTGAAGGGAATCTGTTGACTAGGCTGAGAAATTCAGTAAAGTCTTATAGGAATTCTTCAAATTTTTGGACTAGATTCATTAAGTCATATTCGTGGTTTGGTGGAGGTTTAACTTGGAAAGTCGGTTCGGGTATCAATGTCTTGGTTGGTATTAACCTTATCATAGGGATGGAGGAGAATTATCAGTTATCCACTTATCTGCTTGAGTACTCGGAAGAATTGGGTTCCATCACTTTAGCCCATATAAAAAAACTTGTATGGCTCCATCCTACATATTCATACTCGTAGACTTCCTTAGACCTTGGAGTGGGAAGTAGACGGGTAATTGAATGGAACAACAATATTTTTAGTTTGAATTCTACATGTACTTACCTCAGAAAATGAATCCCTTATCTGGTACCCGAATGTTGCTACTGAACCTATCTCAGCTAAGGCTACTTACCATATAATTGCATAGGATCAGGTTGTTATTGTTCTAAGATGGTGGTTTCAAAAACTGTGGCATCGGCATATGCCGTTGAAAATAAAATGTTTTTTAAGGTTTACTTTTGAAAACTATTTGAAGACTTGGGATAATATTTTTCATAGAGGTGGATTGGTCCTAGTTGGTGTGTTCTTCAAGTAAGATGCAAGTGGAAACAATTGAACATTTATTTGTATCCTGCCAGGTGTGGTTGAATGTTTTCACAACACTTAATATTATTTAGACCTGGGGATCGCACTTCTTTGAAAAAAAATTCTACAACTGGAGGCCATAAATGCTATTATTTTTTAGGAAAAAAAAATGAATTCGGATGGGGTTTGTAGGGGAATATTATGTCTATACAATGAATATCATACTTAGAAAGCTTGGTGCTCGAAGATTCATCACTTGATAAACATTATTATGGATTGTGATGCTACAGGCTTTTTTGATGGTGCAGCCCAAGATGGAGGTTGTGTTGCTGGAGCAATTGTCTATCTGAATCTTGATCACTGCTTTAAGTTCAGAATGAATTGTGGCACTGGTTCAAATACAAAAACAGAGCTATTGTTCCTATGGTGCTTATGTAAAGTTGCCACTATATTCGAAAATGATTCATTAAAGATCTTTGGGGACTCTTGCTATTGTCAAATGGGAAAAAGTCTATTCAATATCAAAGCTTCGGCTCTCTTCAATTGGTGTGGTAGTACAAGGACTCTCCTTTCATCATTTGTTTTGTTGACATTTCTCATATTTATAGGGAACAAAACATGGAAGTGGATCTTTTATAAAAAAAAACACTTGCAAGGGATGAAGGTTTTTTAGAATGGATGGAATTTGATGATTCAGTGATTTATTGGGGATCACTGATTTTTTTTTGATGTAAATTGTAAAATGTGCTTGATATAATATGCATGAGAATTGGCTAAGTAGTTCTTTTTGGGTTGTGATTACTGATTGATGCATTGCGTAATGCATGGTCAGAAAAATTATACCATCCCTAAATATGCTCAGAGTAGAAATAATGTTGTATGTGATGTGTTGTAGAAACTTTTGATAGAATGATTATTCCAATCGAGTCTTAATAATGTCATGAAAACCATAAGAGAAGGTACGTGATTCTCATGAAAGTGCCAAACATGAATAATGTACCTCATTTGGACAATAAGATGATAATTTAGAATAAGTTTAATATATATGTATAAGCTCATATTTAATAATAAGGCTGTTTGGATAGGACATTGTACTTTTTGATTCATAGTTGAATATCAAAAATATTGTTTTGTTTTTTCTTGGTGAAAGAAAACAGCTAAAACAATAAGAATGTCTACTATAAAGAATGATTCATACATGTTTTGTTCATAACATGTCTCTCTGAATCAGAAATACTGCAGCTGTTCATACACGTACAAGATTAAAATGAAAAATATTAACAGAATTGAAAAAAGACACCCCACCCCCCCCAAAAAAAATGCTACATGGCTGTCTTATCATATGTACAAATTACATAGAATTACAAATCAATGACAGAAATATGAGTCCCATTAAAAAAAATTATGCTATGTAATATGCGAGAAATATTCCTCAACTTGTCTGCACTTTCCCAAACTCTCTCCCCAAAGTTATGCTAATCGTAATTGTATTGGACTTCGTTGATATCTGCTACCGTCTCTTGAAGTACACCTCAATCTCTACGCCATCAACTGTTTTTATAGAGTCATGGAGCTGCCATGCTCTAAAGCTTCATACACCCTTCTTGAATCTTCAAGAAGCTTACAGAGTGCAGGGCTTGATATTCCAACAATCTGGTGGTAATTGGAACTTTCAAAAGGTAGTTAAGTCCACAGGATTGTAATGGGAGCTCTGATCTTGTTATCGGCGTATCTCTGGACGAAAACGGGAATTCTGCATATAATTAGTCTCAGAGATTATATCAAATCTCACGACTTTCAACAATTTGACGCTTTCTGTTCTGACGTACTAGCCTAGGGTTTACTTGTTCATACAAGTCAGTTGAGATGTCTTTCTCGTTTTACGCGTTCCTGTTCATGTTAATTTGACTTGTAGCTCCTTTTCTAAGATGTCAATGATCCCGTGGTCTGTGGTGGGGATAGATATTGGATTTCATTTAATCTATCAAGGTTATATTCTTTCGAGACATTTTTTGGTTATTGATATTATTAAATTATGAATATCATATGGTTGTAATTTAAATACGTGTAAAAAAAGTTGTTATCTTAATCATAATAGTTAAAATTTTAAATTTTTATTAAACTTAATTGAAGTTAATTAAAGTTAACTGAAGTTAATCATAGTTCATTATAGTCATCTATGGTAAAACAATAGTCATTAATAGTTAACTATGGTCAAACTTAATGAACCATCTTCTAACATAATCAACCAAGGTAAATTAAATTCAAATACAAAAACTATGGTTAAGTATGGTCAAACAATAATGAACCATGGTAATTTTTTTTTTTCCAGAGAAAAAAACTACTTTTGATATTCAAAGTGAATCAAAAAGTACAAAGAAGAAGTCCTGATTCATGAACCATGGTAATTTATGGTCTAACTTATTCAAATATCATTTGTCACCCATCCCTAACCATGGTCTTGAACCATATCTAGAGTTAAGTCACCTAAACAAGTCAAAGTTACAAAACCAATGTTCACTAAAGTAAACCATGGTTACCCAAGGTGACCTAAAATCACCCATGGTTTACCATGGTGATCTAAAGTAAGAATTTCCATGGTTCACTTTGGTTAACAATGGTTCACTAAAATTTCCTATGGCCAAATAATAGTTATGCATGGTTACCTATGGCCACGCTTAGTCAATCACAAAGATTTAAGGAATCCTCGATTACATATCAATTACATAACATGTCACATACTCAAGAAATTTGATATCTCTTGATTGATAGATCCTGGTTTAAGTTTT
>NWUY0300013783.1:20287-34924 GCA_004151065.3 Larix sibirica
ATAAATGTATCCCAAATGAAAGAACAAGTTCCATGATCAATTAGCGTATTTTGATACCTTTCTGTTGATATGTGGCATGTTTTCTAACCCCCTGTGTTTGAGGAGAAGTGAATTTTTCTTTATATCACTTTATACCCCACCAAAAGATGGAATACAACCCAGTTAAGGTGCCAAGTCGGTAGCACTTGACCAAGTCAAATTTGTATCAATAAGGGAGTTATTCCACTCATTTTTGCATCATTTTGGTCAAGTCATAGGTAAGGAATAAGGCCTGGAGTAGATTAAAGGAAGGAAAGAAGCAGGTCAAAGGAAGATGAGGAGCAGATTTTTTATCTTTTGTTTGTTTTGGGGCTTGTCTTGTGCATATCTAAACAACTAGAAAGAGGCTAAGTACAAGGTTGTAATAGGCCAAGTATAGGGCTATAGCAAGTCGAGTTTAGGGATGTAACATGGAGAGTACATGGATGTAACAGGTTGAGTACATGGTTGCAAAAGGAAAAGTATAGGGCTATAATAGGCCAAGTATGTTGAGATATTGTAACTTCAAAGAATANATGAGAGTCAGGAACATGGCATTGAAAGCTTTCAACACACCTTTAGTCTTCCTAGATTCCTCCACAATCTGCCAGACCTTGTCCTAAATGAGGTCCCAAAAGTGGTGAAAGAAGGTCGTAGTGAAGTTGTCATGTCCTAGGGAGTTCCCTACAGCCATCTGGTGGACCGCGTCCTCCACTTCTCTCAACTCCAGTGAACGATTTAAAATCTCATTTTGACTTTGGGAGACAAGAATTGGGATATGTTGGGTTATCCTTACTATGTCCTCGGACCATTCAATCCCATTTTCCTCCATGATGTTTATGAAGTAGTTGACTAGTTCTTCTTCAATTTCTTCCCTACTCTACATGTTCTTCCCATTTTCTTTTTTCGATCTATTGACCCAGTTCCTTTGTCTATTTTGGTTGACTGATTGGTTGAAGAAATTATTATTGTGTTCTCCCTAACGAAGCCATTGGTTTCTAGACTTTTTTTTCCAGTAGTTTTCCTCCTGGCTTTCCCTGGAGTTTAGTTTCTCTAGGGTACTGTTCTCCTGAGTTTTAAGATCCTCATCGTAACAATTTTCCATGCCCTCCTTTTGAATTTATTCTAGCTACTCGATTAGTCATTTTTTTATCTTGGAAAATGTTCCCAAATTCTTCCTTGTTCCATATATGAATTTTTTCTTTCAGGTCTTTTAGTTTTTTTTGGAATTGGTACATCCTAAATCCCCTCGTAGGTTCCAAGTCCTCCCACCATTGTTGGACCATTGTTTTGGAATTTTTATGGTCAATCCAAAATTGTTTGAATCCGAAAGATTTCTTATTCTAAGATCCTGCACCGTTCCAGCAAAGGCATATTAGCCAGTGGTCCAAACTTGCACTTGGGAGAACACTAGCTGTCAAATATCCCCCTTGAGTGACCATGGCTTCCGAAAGCAGGAATCTATCAAGTCTGGAATCCATGTGATTTTCTCCCCCTCTCATGTTGTTCCAGGTGAACTTTTCATTTCTCGATTCCATGTCCACCATACTCACGTTTTCTGTGAAATATCTGAATGCTTCATTCGATAATCCCAGGGACCTTCGGCCACCCTTCTTCTCCTAGATGGAGGTGATTAGGTTGAAGTCCCCTCCGATGATCTAATGCTTTTCCCTATTCCATCGGCTCGTCCATTCTAAAGAATCCAAGAATGAATCCTTTTCTGGATATGCACTCGGGCCATAGATGTTCGTAATGGCACATTTGATTGAATGCTATTGATTTGGAAGTCAACAAAGAGAAAGAATCTTGTGGCAAAGAAGTTTGATCAACTTACCTCTTAAGGGCGCCATAAGATAGCAAGGCCTCCTACAGTCCTATTTACATCTATTTCCATTATCTCACTCCCTTTTCATATCTGAATTCATATTTCTTGAATAAATTCCGCTTGGATTTTCATTTGTTGGAGAAAAAAATCATTGGTTTTTCCTTTTCCAACTTATTTTGTAGTGTTTGAATCTTGCAAGGGTTATTCACCTCGCAAATGCTCCATGTTATAACTTTGATTAAGAAAAATTGTTGAATTTAGAGAAGACCTCCTTGATCGTGGGGTATTGGCTTGATTCGATTTGTTGTTTGTTGGTCTTTCTCCCTCATTTCCCCCCCTCATTTGGGTGTTTCCTCTTGTTTCCCTTTTGGTTCTCCTCCAGAATACCCAGTGTAGGGGTTGACTTTATCCTCATAATGGATTCCTGAAGGAGTTCAATTTGGTGTATTGGGACATATCCTTTCCCTTTCTTTTTGCACTACATTTCGATCTCATTGAGATCCAGTTCCCCCAGATCCATGTCCTCGCCCTCTTCATGTGGGTCTTCTTCCATTTTTCCTAGTTGCTCTTCCTGATTTTCCTAGATTCCCTGATCATCTGTATGGATCTTATCCATTTTTTGTTTTTGTCGCTTTGAATTCTCCTGGTTCAGGTTCCTAGCATCTTCATCCACCAAATTCAGGGCTTCAAATCTATTCATGTTGGTCATTTTTTTGTTTCTCATATGTCCCGTCTACTTACAACCTTGGCTTCGTCTGTTATTTATCTAATTAAAACCCTCATCATCCCTCTTTTTCCCATGGGATGGCTGGGGGTTTTGGGGGAAATATCTGATGAGATGACCATACACATGACATTGTCGGAACCTTAAGGGGATATGTTCATAGTAGAGGGGTAGGATCCATTCCTCATCATCCCTAGTTAGGTTGATTGCCTCTGGAAGATCTTGTGAGATGTAAATATACACACAGATTCTGGCGTAAGAAGTATACTTGAGTTGCTTGGTCTGCTCAGAAACTTTCACAAATTCTCCAAGGGAATTCCATATGTCTCGTAGAATTTATGGTTCCCAATATTTAGCTGGGAGTGAGTATAGGTGAATCCATACTAGAATGACTCGCATGTCTTCTTTATCTGGTTTGAACCTCTCTTTCCAGGTTCTGAGGTAGAGACCGATTGAGAAGAAAAAATTGGGTCCTCCATCTAGAATTCAATCCTAATCTTTCTGATTGAAAAAGATGATAGTGAAGAATCCTTTTGACCCTGGATGCAAGTCATAATGGCCTTTGGTGTTCCATTTTTCTTTGATCAATATGAGGAGATCTCTCTCCTTGTGCCAAATCCCAATAAATTTTGCAATTGGGGATTTTTCCTTCTAGACTTCTATTCGTTCACACAATTTTTCAGATCGGATCTGGAGAGAGGGGATCTCAGAGGATTTGAGCAAACATACCCATTTCTAGTTATCGGATTCCTCTCTTGATTGTCCTCGCATTTTTTCATCGGCGTTGGCTTCATGCCTATGAGTGGATGGGCCCTCTACAAAGTTCCTTGGGCTCCTACTGCTTCGATCCGGGGGGGAGGGGGAGGATCCCCCTCCAAGCGAACTCATCCTTGGTAGTTGCTGGATCGATCAAACCCTCACGATATGATATACGAATTCTCCATGCATCGCGGATCATTCATCGAGTAAACTAAGTAAATTCACATAACCACTTACTAAAATGCAAATGCAAATTGAATTCCTCCCAAACACTTACAAATTTGAAAGTTATAAATACAAATGCACTCTTTTAGTTGGAAAACTAATTCCAATCCTAAGATATGAATGCAACTTCAATTTCTACATGCACCTATGCTTCAAAGTAAAAAATGCAACAATTTTTTTTTTGTTTTATGATACACAAAATGCAAATATGTGCTTAAAATGAAATTCAATGAACATAACAAGGTAAAATTACAATTTTGTTTTTGTTTTTCAAAATGAAAAATGCAATATGCAAGAGCTCACAAAGCAAACATAAATTCAACTTGTAAGCAATCCAACTAGTTTTTTGTTTTTTTTAAATCAACCACAAAAACACACTCTCGAACAATCACACAGCCAAACCAAAGTAACACACTATTGACAACCCTATCACACACAAGTGAAAGCAGCTTGAAACTCAAGACTTTTCAGTCAGACAACAAGCAAAGCAAAGGAAAGTATATGAAATAACATTCAACCACCATTGATCAAATAGACCAAATAGGTTTCTAGGTTTGGTTAGGCCTTATTCTTGCACCAAACCAATGCAATCAGGGACTGGAAATAACCCAAAGACAGCCCCGATCTTTCACTTTAAGTAAGTATCAAAAGTACTATGTCTGAAAATATGAAAAGCAATCTTGCAATGAAAGACTATCTTCAATATTCTTTCACAAATAAATCGAAGGTATAGACTGGAAAAATGATTTCAAATCAACTACAACACTTACAAAAAGTATGAGGGATCAGCAGACCATATGAAACTTGAAAAGAGATTGACCAAAAGTGAAAAGGTATTAAAATCAAATAGTCTTTTAAAATAGACTCTTCTCTCAACAAGCACCAAAAGGATGACTGAACACAAAGGAAATGAATGGACACTGCCTCTGAGAGGTCTTAACAGTCAATGTTATGAGAAAAGAGACAAACAAGCGGTGAAAAGGATAAAGTCACAAACACCACTCAAAAATACCTAAGGCCCATGAAAACGAAAAGATTCAACTGGAAATTACTCAAACAAGTGGAGAAACAACCTCTACAAGTTCAAAACAAAGTTTTAACATTCAAAACTCTTCATTCCTTTCAAAATAATGATGACAACAACTAGGGCATAAATCTTCCCAAACAAGCTTTCAAAAAAAAAGGTCTCATAAACAAGTCAAACTGGGATTACAAGAAGAAAAACACCTCTGAAGAATCTCAATAAGACCCAAAGAAGCCATCCAATTCAAGAACAACTCAAGAAAACCTAAGGGTTGAGAAAGTTGTAAGACAACTACAACCTACAAGAGAAAACACAATTGTATATTCTTCCAACAACGTGTAACACACACCTATGTAGATTACCACTATAGTTTTTGCAGAATAAACGCAACTATAAGTGTTGCCACTAGCGTTTTTGTCTTGAATGGTTCAAAAAATAAAAAGGCCAACTAGTAAATGCAAGTCTAAGATTAAAATAAGGGTGTAGAACCAAAGGATACTTGAAAACAAACACAAATCAATCAAGAAAATTGGAAGAACAAGACTGGAAACCCCAAAGCAAATAGGCTTCTCCCTAGTGGAGTTGCCAATTCTGTTGTGAGGAAAACTATCCTATGACTATGGTGAGGTCACCAACATACTAGGGTTGCTAAGAAATACATCTACATTTGTGCAAAGATCAAATGAGGGTTTGCATTCAAAAAAAATTAGATTAGGAGTTCAAACGATAAAAATGATGTACCTTATTTATGTAGGTCGATCCAAGATTTTGTTGCTCCTTAGCTTTGCTCCAAAACTTTGGCTTCTTGATTCAAGAACCGGCAAAACCACAACAATACCTTCCTCAAGAGATTTTGACTACAATAAAATAATTAAATTATTGAGAAAAAACAAGAATATAATCATATAAATCTATTCTCAACATAATATATTAATAATTCTACCAATAAGATCATAAACTCAAAAATATGGAAGGAAAGGATGTCAATTATTTATTTTTAACGTAAAACAAGTACAAGATTACCTTATAATTGTTATGGCACCTCATGAAACTTTGAATTTGGATCTCCTTTCTTCCCTTTTCCAACACACCAAATCAGTCTCTAGGTCTACCAAGGATATGAAAGCATATACACATGGCTAAAGGAGATGGAGATAACACTATTCTTCCAGCATAACCTTGCTTGTGGGAAAAAAGGTCCCTCTCATGGCCTTACCTCCCTGTTTTAATACTAAGTGTGGATAGATAGGCTCGAATGAGGAGAGTTTGCAACTGGTGGGGTAGTTATCAAAACCACGCCTACTGCCCCAATTTCAAATTTTATTTTATTTTTAATAATAAAAAAATTGATTTTTTGGAAAAAAAACGTTGGTCACCAAAGGGAAACATGCGCTTGACATATACTTGTCATGCACTTGAGACAAAAGCAAAGTGCATTTTCAACATTTTGTTGAAAACAATGGTGGAACACACACCACCAACATGTAACATGTAGGTTGCTTGACCACCAACATCATTTTTGTGTTGACACTCAGTTGCAAATTTCATTTGTGTTGGAGAATAAGTGAATGATCAAGGCCAACACATCTAACACCAAATCTAGGCTCTTCCATCCATAGTGTCCTTTTGTGTGATCAACAACTGTAATGTTTTCACAGATGAAGAATGTTGATTTGGGATATAACAGTGCATATGATTTTGCCCAGGGTGAAGCTATAACAACTCCTTCTCTGTTGACCATTGTTCCATTATTTGGGTCGCTGTAGTCATAAATCCACCTCACTACATCATTGTAAGGAATGAACACTAGCCTGGTTTTAATAGCAAATATATGGCCTCTCTTGGTGTTCTCGTAAACATCCAATTCATCATTGTCAGGAGGAAAATCCCCCATGGCATAGATTTGGTAGAGCTCACCCCATGCAGGATTTTGTTCAAACACAGTCGAATGAATGGTATTAGATAACATTATTCCATCTACAACAATAGGTGTTGATATCTCTTCAACATCCTTTAGGTTTTCCCCTTTGCATGATAGCGTCCTCGACATCTTGCAAGTGACCGAAAAATACAAAGGAGACAGAGCAATAATCCAAATGACACAGAATAGTCATAGAGTAACAATACTTATGCAAATGAGCTCAATTCATTAGATTTCTTCACTTAAAACACTTTTTGAATTTGAAAACATTAAAGGATTAATGATTTCTTCTCTTTTATTACAAGTCTCATCGATCACATGGTTTATTCATTTCGAACAGGTATGCCGTACCTATTTAATAGCCTAGTTAATGGAAGATCCTCGGGTTGTTTATAACAGATGTATCAATGATCTTTTTGGTGTTTTTTGGCACTGAAACCAATAGGACCGTAAATCCATCGAAAATATATTTTTCAGATATTATCCTAATAGTTTAGTATAGAGACATATCGGAATTGGTTTTTTGGGGTTGTCAAAAGGATGCATCAAGGATGACCTAATAGGAGAGGTTTGATATAGAGGTATCAGAGTATATCTATCGGAGATGAACATAAGGTGTATAAGAAAATAGATGAAATTACATCTCCAATTAAAACTTTAGAGTATGTCCATCGGTGGTGTATAACAAGTGCATCGGACATTACCTCGATGTGGTAAGTCCGATAGCCATCGGTGGGTTAATTTATTGATGTGAAATAATTTCTCGTTCATATAAAACCCTGATATGGTGGGTCTGATTATCAAGGAAGTGATGTCGGGGATAAATATCAAAGCATTCAAAAGTACATTGATGTAAAGGATCCGACGAATCAGAGTGTGTTCATCGATGCTTTTTAGGAAAAAGGTCCAAAAAAAATTTGAAAGTTCCTACCTATTCCTACCTATACTTAGCTGGAATTTTTAGAAAAGGGGCGCCCAATTTTTTTTCCTAATTTAAGGGGGGGGATTGCTTGGGAGTTTTTATGGACACAACATATGGATACATACTGGGTGAACCGGTTATCTCTATTCATTCAAGGGAGGTACCAATGGAAAGAACATTAAGGTACTAACATACAATTTTGTGGTAGTAAGATTTTCCATGATGCACAATGTGACCGACATCATAATATTTTAAACCTTATGAACCAAATATCCATTCTAAAAGGTAATCTTCCAACCATTCTCTGCCAGCCAATGTATGAGGTTCATTGATTACATACCTTCTTCTACATACAATTTCCTTGACTACAACACCATAGGTGACATCCTGTATTATGACCAAATTTTGATGTGTGTCCCTCGGCTCTAACACCATAGGTGTTGCTCTGCTCGGGTGTCCATATCCTCGACATAGTCACCTTTTTCAACCTATTTTACCTAAATAATCATGTCCAAAAGAATCTCTATTGGCACTTTCATGGCTATACTTCCAAGAAGCATTCATAGCCCCTATTAAAGTTTCATTTTTCACGTTTTTACACACACACACACACACACACACACACACACACACACACAGAGAGAGAGAGAGAGAGAGAGAGAGAGAGACATTCACACATTCATTTTATTTTGTTTTTATCTGCATATAGGAGGAGCATATTTAGAATCCTCTTAAAGGCGTGGGATGGTGTTTAGATAAATTTTAGATTTGCATGCACATTCATAGCTAGTCACACTTGTGTGTGCGACCAGAAAAAGGTAGCAGAATTGGCCTTTTAAAGTGTGCGCGATAGATGGATATTTCAGAGAATACCTCGAAGGTACCTTAAGTCAGACATGTTAATGATTCATTTTATAAGTATTGGAATCTTTGTGAGTGTTTATTCACCAAGTAAGATTTAGTTTTAATTCCCTCAAATATCAATGGAGTTTCATTTATAGGCATTCCTTCATAACCTCATTAGATCCTCGAAGCTTTTTTTCTTTGATATCCTATTGTTGATACACAAATAACCCTGACTCCTTCAAGACAGATCATTGTCTCTACTAAGATCCCTAGATCATAAAGTTCAAACATGTTTCAACTATTTTATTTAGATTCAATCTATTTTTTTTAATAATATTCAATATGGTACAGGATGAGTTCACCTTAGGTGATTAAGAAAAATACTTTTCCAATATATGTCCATTGACTAGCCAATCCTCCACTTCTCCTTGTAAATTTTTGAGATGGAAGGTGTTTTGACCTATTTTTTCTTCAATGTGAAAAGGCCCTAACTAGAGTGATTGAAATTTGGTATGTTTGTCTTTGTCTTCATGTGCTCTATCCCATTTCAAATCAAGGTACCCAACCTGGAAATCCCTATCACTTACAGAGTGTTTATCAAACCATTTATTAACTATTTGTTGATGTCGATGAAACTTATGTTTAAATTTTTCTCTTTCTTCTTCAAGTTTTATTATATTAACAATTATTTCCTGCATGATCATACATTTTGTCTTGTTGATAGAATGTGCTAATTGTAGGGACTACAAGAATACATTAGATGACAAGATGGCCTCTTTACCATAGACCAAGAAGAAAGGACAATTACTTAGTGAGGCTTCAAAAGTCACCCTATCTACCCACAGGGAATTTGGGAGAGGTTTGTGCTAGTTTCTCTAATGATCAGTAACAATTTTCTTTAGGATGCAAATAGGATTTTTATTTGTGTAATCGGCTACCCCATTCCCTTAATGGTAATCAATAGAGGTGTATTTAATTTTAATCCCCTTTTCTAATGCAAATTCTATTAATTTTAAAGAAAAGAAACAAGTTTCATTATCAAAAACCAATGAACTAGGAATGACAAATCTCGTAATGATGTTGTTTTCAAGGAACGAAATCACCTAATTTTCATTGAATTTGAGTGCAGGTGCAGCCTCAGTCCCACATGTAAAGTAATCCATTGGCATTAGGATATACTTGTGTTGTTGTGATGAGTGGGGATTAATTTCTCCAACAATCTCCAATCCCCATTGTTGAAATGTGTTATCCATTGAAATTGACTGTAGAGGAAAAGTTGGTTTATTTTCTCTTCCTGTCGACTTCTGGCATGTTTCTCATTTTCACGCATATGCATGAGAATATTTGAACAAAGTAGGAAAGTAATATCCTACCTTGATCATTTTATGAGCCATTGTATCACCACCAAAATATCCTCCAGCAAGTCCATCATGGAGTTCAGAAAGAACCTTTTCTACTTCTTGCTCCTCTATGCATCATAGTAACATGTCATCATAATTTTGGTGAAATAGGATCCCATTAATTAACGGGTACTATGAAGACTTCAATATGAGAGCTCTTCGTTTAGGGGGATATAAATACTCTAGATCACTTCCATGTGTGAGGTAGTATTTTAGTTCATAACACCATGAGTTTCTAGCGGCAGGGATGTACAGAACTTCTCTTTCGAGTATAGCCACTTCCTCCTCCCATCTCTCATTGTCATGGTTTGAGTCTAGCACTTCAACTGCTAGTTTACACAATCTTTGACCCTTGACAATTTTAGCAGGTTTGATTTCCATATCATATGCTTAGAGTGTAGTCATCTAGTGAGTTCTCTTTTCTCCCAAATATTTTTGTGCTAGTAGGTTTCTTACAGTGGGATACGGTACTATGACCTTAGTCCAAGATTTTAGAAAATAAGGCATGAAGTGTTTAACCACTTTGAAAACAATATATTCCTGCTTGTCTACTTCAGGATATTTCAACTCTCCTCCTTGGAATCCTGAACTCATGAATACAATAGTCCCTTCGTTATTTTTCTGATCCTTCTGAGTGAGGACGATTGCCTTTGAATATTCAGAAGTAGAGGTGTATAAGATGAAGTATTTTGAAAATTATGGTCTTATTAGGGTTGGAGCCTTGACAATAGATTTTTTTATTTGTACAAATTCATATTTCTCCTTTTCTCCCCACTTGAATTCAACAATTTTCTATATCATATCTTGCAGGTGTTTGACCATTTACAAGAAGCTCGGTACAAATCTGCGTACAAAATTTATTATTCCTAAATGATTGAATAGACTTCTTGTTATGTGGTGGGGAAATTTGGGTAATGGCCTTTGTTCTCTTGGGTTCAATTCTCATTCCTAATTTAGAAACAATAAACCCCAATCATTTTCATTCCACTACTACAAAGATAGATTTTTTTGGGTTCAAAGAAATTACATACTTTCAACATGTGTAAAAAATCTATCTTAAAGTAAAGACATGATTGCTTCATTTGGAAAATACCATAACATTATCTAAGTACACAACCAAAAATTTATTAATTAATCCGTGAAACACAATTTCCATTGTCCTTTGAAAGGTAGTGCCAACATATGAGAGCGAAAGACATTTTATGATAGGTATGCATTCCCCTTTTTGTTTTTAAGGTGGTTTTTAACTAATCTTCAAGTGAAACCAAAACATGATTCTAACCCACAAAATCATCTAGAAGAGAAAATATTTATGATATAGCAACACTCTGCAATACTTACTCCATAGGAGGTACTAGGTAATTGTCTTTCTAGGATCCTTGGTTTAGATTTCGGAAGTAAACGCATAGCCTTATATATTTGTTCTTTTTCCTGACATGCATTAAGTTGGCTACCCACTAGGTATGTCAAACATGAAAAACAATCTTTGTTGCAAGGATCTTGTCCAATTCCTTTTCCACCAGAGGTTCAAGAGTAGGATGCATCCTTCTTAATTGCTGCTGAAATAGTTTAGCATCTGGTTTAAAAGGGATAATGTGTTGCATGTTTTTAGATTCGAAGGTTTTCAAGTCATTGTACGTCCATGCAAACTGATCCAGGATCACTAAGAATTTTAAAGTCTCAAATGTTGATAAGGATGGGATCGTCAAGATATTTTCAGTGACATTCATTTCGTCTCAAACGGACTTTGTAGGATCGAGATATGGAATTTTGAAATCTGGGCAGAACATGTATTTTGGTAAAAAGAGGGTGCCACATGCCACCACTAGAAGGATGACATGTGGCAGCGCCTATGGGTACGAAACTGACATGGAAGCTCGCCAAGGTGACACATGGCAAGCAAAGTGGTGATGTGGTAGTTGAGTTGGCAAACACGTATACCAATGACATGGCCAGAGAATGTGACACATGGCAAGCAGAGTGGTGATGTGGTAGTTGAGTTGGCAAACACGTATACCAATGACATGACCAGAGAATGTGACACATGGAAAGCAGAGTGGTGATGTGGTAGTTGAGTTGGAAAACACGTATACCAATGACATGGCCAGAGAATGTGACACATGGCAAGAAGAGTGGTGATGTGGTAGTTGAGTTGGAAAACACGTATACCAATGACATGGCCAGAGAATGTTGAGTTGGCAGGTGATGAGGTGACATGTGGACCAATGATATGGTGCCATGTGTGACCTAGTATTTGTGCAATTGGGATGTATGTCCAAAATTTTACGAAGGACATGAGGTTCGAACCCATAACCTCCTCCACCACTAAGCCTTCACCATTATGGCTTTACCACTACACCACACATTGGATCTTAATATATGAATGGAGGCAATGTTACTTAAAGTTTAAATGTTTTCATTTGGCAAGACAAAAGGGGGTCTTCCCTCCCACCATGGTTTATATATTAAAAAAAATCCAACGTATGTATTATACCTTTGATTTTATTAAACCATGGTATACGTAATATATTATAAACCATGTTATATGTCACACATAAATACATGAGGGTCATTAAAAGGCTGGTTTAATATTATATATGCCATGATGTTAACAAGGTTTTTGGGTGGTTTAAAACCACATGCAAAATATAATATTTGGTTCCAAAGGAGTGTCAAAGGGGGAGAGGTCTATAATTTTAAACCCATGACCTCCTCTCACCTATGCCACAGTTCCAACCAACCTGCCATTCCTTCCAGTTGTTAAGGATTTGTATTTAACTTTTTCCTAGGGGTTCGGGCCTAATTTTTTCCTAGGGGTTCGGGTGGGAATTAGGCCCGACCCCCCTATTTAAACCTGTTAGTTTTTCATTTCAAGCATAGTTTTGAGCCAATTCTATGCACAGGTTATGAGGCCGAGAAGAGAAACTTGAGAACATTTTCCAAGGAAGTTTTGGCACAAAAACCGATGCATTTTTCACACCTTCCAAGATGGTTATGGCATGAATTTCGAGGTGAGATTTGATGGGAAGATACCACGTTTGTGTATACATCCCAAGGTAGAATACAATACTACTACATGCATACCGAAGCAAATTTCAATGGAACTTAGTTCGAGGTCGTACGGACTGTATGGATTAGAGGCAGTGTTGGAGTCTATGCCAGAGGGTGAGTCTCGAGGATCAATTCAGAAGCTAGTCATGTTTACAATCAAAAGTTGCAGAATTTCACACGGAGTCTGAATCTGGATTATGTTTCTGCATCTAAGCATCCTTTCATAAAAGTGCTCACATGACCCTTTCTGCTACACCAAAGTACAGCCATGTGTATACTTCTAAGTTTCCAAATTGTCAGTGGAAGGTTCTAGTGATGTTTGTTTTTTCTCTAGAACAACATAACTAAAAGGTGTTATCAGAGGTTGATATTTAGCCTTCTTTTTGTATATTGTTAAGCATTGTGAGACTATTAAAGAGTAATTCCACATAAACTGCAAGAAGCACTGCGAAGCAAAGTTCATGTTTTATTTGGAAAAAGATTAGTTAACCAATTACTAAATATTTTTTGGATCACAAACACATCCTTGTATTCTTTGAATAATCAAATGAATGCATTCCTTTCATGAGGAGAGCATATGTATCCAAGGTTGATATTTTGAGGATTCTTTTATGTCCCAATATTTACAACTTCATATTGCATCAAGGAACTGTTGGTTTTGCAATTAGTTGCCTTTTTGAATTTATCTTCAAGGTCGTAAAATTTCTTCAGCCTAACTATTGATTTTGGTATAGGATTTTTAGTTTATTTTATATCTTTATCACCATAATTTTCAGGTTCACTAGGAACGTGTCAATTCTTCCACATGTTGTAACTCCTTGATGGATGAGTCTAAAAAGTAACTTTACTGGTAAGAAAATGAATGATATATTCATCATTGTCAAACACCCTCTAGTTTGTCACGTTATCTAATCTGGAAGGTCTAAGAAACAGTTCAACAAAAAACACATTAGAAGGAAAAACCTCCGATGGAATTAACTTTAAAGCTACATTTGCAAGCATGGAAGTATTGGAGTTACTATTTCTAGGTATAGAATCAATATGGAAAGCAATAAAATCATTGACTAAATTCGATAACTCGTGTTGGTAACTTTTAAGATGATTAGAGACACAATGTATTAATTTTCATACATGCTTGACAACAACCTTTGAATCGGCAAATACTTTTAAAAATTTGGCATTCAAATCAACATCCTTTTTTAATCCTTGAATCAATGCTTCATATTCTATAGTATTATTAGTACACTCGAATTCAAGTCGGCAAGCAATCAAGGTTTTGTTTCTTTGTGGGCTTATCAGGATACAACCATCACCTGCTCCTTATTTTGACTTAGATTCGTCAAAGAATAATGTCAAAAACTTAGGATCCAAATCATTACTTATATCCCAGAAAACTAGCTTTTGTGGGTTAGCAGTCTGAGTGCAATGAAGGAGTTCATTCCGCTACTCAATCTCAGCGAGTATTAAGGATTCAAATTTTAAATTCCCAAAAAGCGCATCAAAGGAATAATTCCCCATGTTTTTGATCCTAACAAGTTCATTTGGTGAATCTATGTCAGTTACTGTGTATTTCATGTACCTTTCTCATTCTACCCTAATTTGGTTCTATTACCCACCATATGGTAACCATAGATGTGACCAATCTGTGGAAAAGTATCCATTTATTTTTTTTGACAAATCTCTGTTAAGAAAAAGACCATAAGACTCAAGAATGTCCACTACAATTATATCAATTATTTGTTGATCTTTAGGATTGGAGGCTAGTCTTATAAGGACATTTTTCAACTCCCCATAAACCTTGACATTGGATCTATCTAACTAGACAATCTGAGTACTGCATCTCTTGGGTTCTACATTGAGCTTCTGACGCACTATGTTGGTTGTTTATACTGTTCTTGAGGTTTACTAGAAAGACCCAGGTT
>NWUY0300013793.1:35154-47150 GCA_004151065.3 Larix sibirica
ATTGTCGAGGATTTGTCTCCCTTCTAGGAAGCCTCCTTGGTTGTCTGAGATAATTTTGTTGAGTAGAGGATTCATTCTGTTCGCCAGCATCTTGGATATTATCTTGTATGAAGAATTGCATGAAATTGGTCTGAATCTGTTGAAGGAATTGGGATTAGTTTCTTTTGGGATAAGAACAAGGAAGGTGGAGTTAGTGCAACCTCCGATCTTTGCTTTAGAATGGAAATTCCTTATCATTCTCATGTATTATTTTTTGATGTACTGCAAGCATGCTTTATAAAATTGAATTGAGTAGCCGTCTGGTCCAGGTGCTTTATCAGATTCGAATAACTAAATGGTGTTGAAGAATTCCTGCTCGGAGAAGGGCCTTTGTGGATCTGCGTTATCTTCAGGTGTGATACTCTTAGGGATATGCTCAATGAGAATTAACTCTCCATCTTCTCCACTATTGTCGACCTCTGCGTATAGATTGGAGAAGTGGTTATGCGCTGCGTTTTTTATGTTTGCATGTCCCTTAACAGTTGAGCCATCCTCTATTTTAATTTATGCGATGTAGTTGATAGATTGTTTGACTTCGAATTGTTTGTGCAAATAAGTGGTGTTCTTATCACCATCTTTGAGCCAAGTGCTCTGAGATTTCAGTCTCCAGTAATCTTCGTCATTGCGGAACGCCCGGTAGGCCTTGGACTGATGCATGACCTCTTCATGTAGCGTGGTGATTTCGATAGGATGGTCCTCCATGGAATTTTGGATTTGTTCTAAATCACCCACCGCTTTCTTTTTAGGGTTAGAGGGTGGAGGGCAGTTGGATTTGGCCCATTCCTTAAGGGCTTTTTTGGTAATGATGAGTTTATGTTCCCATACATATCTCGGGGATCCTGAGATGGGGGTTCTCCAAGATTTTTCCAATGTGTCCCATAAGCTTGTGTGATTAAGCCATTGGGGGCTGAACCTAAATGGAATTGGGCCAAGATCTTCATTATCCTGAAATTGGAGATGGATTGGCTTGTGGTCCGAGGCCAAGTTTACCATAAAATTTGAGATGATGGTCTATCTATCGGTCAAAAGACTGTTTTGGACAAGAAAACTGTCCATCCTAGCCATTATGTTTCTTTTGCCTAATCGCTTGTTGGACCAAGTAAATTTACCTTTCTTGGGTTTGATGTCAAGGAGATCCCATCTCTGGATAAGGGCTTCTACCTGAGGACTGAAGATGTCCTTTCCAGTGAGTCCTCCCTTTTATTCAGTTGTGGAGAGGGTGATATTCATGTCACCGGCTAGAATGATGTTTTATGGAGCATATGCATCAAGAAAATCTTCTAGGAATTTCCAACAATCTTTTTTTTTCAGAGTAGAGATTAGGAATATACAGGCTGAAAAGAGCGATTTGTTTGTTGCTTTGGATGTGAATGAGCTTTGTGTAAATCCAATGTTGTGTGGCGAAGGAGCTTTGTAAATGGAATTTTTTTGAGGACCATAAGGTTGTAAGGCCGCAAGAGGCTCCGTTAGCGCTGACAGTTGAACCTGTATTTTTCTTCCATTTTTCTTTTCCTATAGCTAGGACAGCTTTCACATAGTTTGGTCTCTTGGAGTAAGAGTATATCTGGCATGTCAATTTGTTGGAGATCTTTTACTGCTTCAAGCTTGCTGGGACTACCCATACCTCTGCAGTTCCAAGATACCAGCTTCATCATTTAGTATTGTAGGTAGAGGAGGGTCCTCCTCCTGTTGAATCTCCTAATTTATTTTATGTTATTCTGGCTCTGGTATTTATGTTGAAGGCCATATCTATTGTGGCTTGAGATCCTAGGATTTTCTCGCGCTCTGCTTCTTCTTCTCTTAGATCTTTGCTTGTTTTTCGTCCTAGCTTTTTAGATGATCTGTCAATGAGTTCTTATGAAGATGCAGGGGAGATCATAGGTCTAGCTTTTGTAATTTCTGCACAAGAGAGAGTATCTTTGTTCGAGTTAGATCTTTTGGGGCTTGGGGTATTATGGGGCTGGGGGTCTTTCGGATCTTCTTGGATTTGGGGTGCTTCTTGAGATTCCTGCTATTCTGGATTTCTCCTTCTTCTTCGACCTCAGGGATTTCCTAGATTTCTAGTATTTCTAGATCTTTGAATTTGTTCCTGTTGTTAGTAGTCGTCGGATTTTGATACTGATGGTATTCTTTCCTTGTGCTTTGGCCTTTTTATTGGATTTTCATTCCGATTTGATGTTTTTTTGAATGGTTGTCCATTGTTCTTTTTTCCCTCCTGACTCTGGATCTGCGGGCTTCTTCTTGCATGATCGAGCGAAGTGCCCGTATTCATGGAAAAACCTACATTTGAAAAGGATTTGTTCGTAATATGTGAGACCAATCCGCCACGGTGAGGTTTATTGCTTATGGGAGGCCATGTTCCATATCTACTTCCACGTAGATTCTCGTGCATGAATATTGGTTTTCCGATATGTTTTATCTATGTATTTTCCCAGGGTGTTTCCAATGGCTTCTAGAGATTCTGAGTTCCAGCAATGAAGAGGGAGGTGTGGGAGTCTCACCCAAACTGGGACAGCAGATGGTATGTCTTGGGAGGGGACAAAGTTCGGGTTCCATTTGTTCATGCAAAGCCCTTGTGGTTCCATGAAGTATGGCTCGTTCTTGAATATTAGCTCCCAATCTTGATTGCTTTCGAAGATGAATGCAAAGAATCCCTTTCCCAGGAAATTTTTTTTACGTCTTTTGAGATTAGGGGTCTCCAATTTTTTTGCACCCAAGTTTCAGTAGTTTTCAGAGAAGGCCATAGACCTGTGAACTGACCAATCAGTCCTCGTTCCGACAAGTTGAGAGTTATCTTGCAAGGTTGCTCTACCGGCAATGCCACGGTCGGTATCTCATCGAGTTTTTTCACAAACTTCTGTTGGGAGGAGGTAAGGGTCTTCTTTCCTTGGGTTGCTATGAGCTTCAGGAATTCAAGCAGATCAGGGGGAGGGCCCTCTGCTCCTGAGGCCATTAAGGAGGCTCGGGGACCGAGCCCTAGCCACAGGATCGCAATGGTGAAGATCCAGACTCGTGCAGGGAAGCCTTCAGAGTGAGTTCTCAGCGATGGGAATGCCCAGGACGGGTGCTAGCAGCCTCGCACAAGGTTCGAGGAGCTCATCGGTTCTCGGGTCCCTTTGTAAGTAACATGTTATTCCCTATACCTGAATCACTTTTTCCATTATTAAAAATATTATTAATTAAAACTAATTCATATTTTTATTTTTAAAAGAGATAGCCAAATTCTTTGCAGTTTAAGTAGTGTTATAATTCTAAATATGATATATATAACTAAAATAAATTATAATAAATAAGCGTGTCTATATTTACCACTTTAAAACATATACTATGTCAAAAAATATATATTATATAACCATTAAACTAAATGTGTATTATTATGTCCCCGACATTTAGTTTCACATCGGGGACATTAGTCGGCCTGGCAAGAGGGAACGACTACTCTTTCGTAAGGTGGATGCAAAGGGTTGATTTTTCGTATTTTGTTGTTTTTTAAAAAGGGTTGGTTTTCCTGTGTTTTGATTGGTTGTTGTTGCGGTGACGTTGGCCTGGGGCTGTGTGCCCCAGGTATTGGCGGCGGGGTGTCGTCACTGGGACTTAATAGGGTTGGTGAGGCTATCATTTCATTCGCCCCCTTGTGATGTGAAGGATGCAGTCGGGCTTGGCAATGGAGTATGGATTGTTATGTTCACTAGTGTGGGTTGTTGGCAGTGCACTTCTTCTAGGATTCCGCGTTGTTAATGATGGGGTGGGTTGTCATTTCAAGTTCGGCTTGCGATATGGTGGATGCGGTAGGGTTTTCCACCTCTTTGCATCTGCTCTGTTAATCGAGGGAGGCCTGTTGGCGATGTGGTGTTTTTATGGTCTTGCGATGTTGATGAGGTTGGTGAGACTGTCACCTCAAGTGATCCTTGCAATATGGTGGATGGAGTCTTGTTTTTCCTGTGTTCATGTCTGCTCGAGGGAATAAAGGACGCATTGTTGGACTCGAGACTCGCGTTCTTACGGGAATGCAGAGCGAGTTCTTTCTTGTAATCATATTTTATTTATGGGCGATGGACCTTCGTACCGAGCCCGGTTTGGACATCTGCAACTTTGAGGGTTTCAGAATTTTTCTATCTTCGTGCACTGTCCTCAATCGTGGAGATTTGAATAGCTCAGTGAGCTGTATTCATAAATTGGATTCCATTGCGTTGTTGCATACCTATTATCCATTGCTGTTGGTTTTCTTTGGGGTGAGTCTCTTAAGTGTTTGGTGCGTGGGGCGATGCTTTAGTTCGTTTTCTACTTGTGGGTACTGTCGTTTCCCCCTGGTTCGTCCGTCCGCTCATTCAAGAAAGGAATTTATCTCTGCCTTCTTTAGGGTTCATGTTGTGTTCCTTCCGTAGGTGAGTGGTTCCATCGACTTATTAAAATGCTTGTTATGTTATACAATGGGGTGTAATACTTCTTCGAAAGACAGTGTTATTTCGTTTAGGGCATGGCTATAAACCATGCATTTTCATTGTTTGCTTTTATTTGGAGATTGTTTGAAAATTGTGTCTAACGAAATTCGAAAATATCGATCTTGTTGCTCGTTGCAGCATGTTTTTTTGTTGTCTTGCAGGGAACGAGGCAGAGTGAGTCTCTTCACTATTAATCACTCTTATGGCATTGTTTTTTGTCGATATGGCCAGTAAAACGTCGAGGAAATTTCGAAGTCCTCTCTGCAAATTATGGCAATCAAAATAGTTTTGGCATTCTTATTTATTTTCATTCTTAAACATTAAAAAGCAGCGAGGGAAACGTATCCTCGTTAAAATCCTCTTTGGCCACATATTGTTTCTGTATATTTGAACATTTGATGCATTTGATTCAATCATGAAGTGACTTTGTGTGCGTGGGTTCATCGCCTAGATCGCAATGTTGTCTCTTTTGTCTGGGAAAGATCAGTAGCTACGTTTATGAAACAAAGCTTTGCACCAAAGACTTTCCTGACTAGGAAGTTGACTTTGGGGTGTGTAATTTTCAGTTTCAGTGTCATGGCTTGTGGGCATTGCCTGGCTTAAAACATTATAGATGGGATTTCATTTTGCATTAGCAATTGCTCTGCTTCAATTTCATATGGGTTTTGGAATAAGCTATAAATCAGGAATTACTTCATAGAATGTGCCACCATTTATTCTTTTCAACCCTTTTGAAACTGGATCAAGTAAACCGGATTTTCCATGTACATTGTAGTTCGATGCTCCATATGTATCAAGACTGAAACATGTTATGTATCGGAGAATGCTTCTAGAAATAGGCACCTTGACTTTGGAGTCTTATGTTTGGTAGGGTCATGTTCTGTGGAAGAGTAAGGGACTTAGAGCCATGGTCACAACTTCACACGTTTGTAAAAGATAACATAGATACAGAAAAAAGGGCTAGATTACACATTTTAAGAAGATTTATGATTATTGCATAGATATTTTAAAATTTCTTCATATATACAGACGTTCACAATCTCTTAGAGCATAATGTTGAACATGTGTTCAACGTAGCTGTTGATTGCTTTGGTTGTTTTCTGATTGTATAGATGGTCAAACAAACAAAGTGGAAAAAAGATGTTATCAAGCAAAACGACATGTTTTTTGTTGCTATGCTCATAGCCAGTGTGCTATTGGTTAACCTGTTTGTTTTCACTGTCCATATTGAGATCCTCTTCTACCATCCATCATGTTTACATGTTAGGAATTAGTTAATTGTCAATTTCAAGTCTAGCAATGGTGCTAGTGAGTCTGATTCAATTCAACATCTTGGAAATACAAGGAATTAACTAAATAATGAGGCTCTTATTCAACTTGCATAGCTATGTGCACATAATACATAATTAGAATGGCTCTACTTTTGATGTGTATGAAATTTTCTTGCACAGAGGATCACACATCCAATCGTTGTAGGACATAATTGTTCATTAAAATATTCATGGCTTCCCAATTAAAATCAAGATAAGGGGACCCCTTTATACACATGTGACATAAAAGATGATGCACACAACACTCAGGGAACATAACTCTTTACCCAAATATTTGAGTCGTCCAAACTCATACTTCATAATGTCTTTGTGAGTTGACTCACAATCCACATCATAAAATACCAAAGTAAATCATGTTCTAATTATAATAATAAGACTTTCATCATCATATGCCATTAAAGAATAAATGACAAAGCATATGCTATTGATGCCAATGGGGTGTTGGTTCATTGGTAAGGTTGATTGGCATTGTGTGCACAAATATTTAAGCCTTCCGAACTGAGGTTTCATAATGGATTTACTACTAGACTCACAACCCACTTCATAAAATAACAGCGCATCATCTTCTTGTCATATTAAGACTACCAAACTATAATTAAAACTCCTATGGATGTCAATGGGGGGTTGGTTCATTGTCAAGATTGATTTCCTGTCGTGGTGGCTTTGTTGAATATGATTTTTATCGGTTCTAGGCAATTGAGTCCAGGAGAGCAAACTATACCATGATTCTTCCCATGAAATGATGTAGCATCATTTCGAGCAGAAGAAGAACTCATTTAGCATAAAACTAGCAGATTTATAGATTAAGCCTAGGTCCCCATCCCTTGTAGATTTGTGATGTTGATGTTTAAGGTTAGGATACCCTTTATCTTCTACGTATAAATCATTGGCTTCTTATGCTTTTGAAAAGGCAAGAGATATAGCGGAAGATACACACAATATACAATTAAGAATGGCACGTGAATGTTGAATGCATGTGATAGAGCTGATGAGCTTGCCACTAGTGTCATGCACACTAATTTCAATTTTTTTATAGCTATGGCAGGGGTTTTATCGGCATGCTTTTGCTAGTTACAATGAATGCATTGCATCTAAACATTTGTCCATATAGTTCTATTATGTCCTTACTACTAATTAGTTAATATGTTTAAACCTATTCTTTTTGCACATTTGCAAATACATATGTTGTTGCCAATTAGCTCATTGATTTGACCATACTATGTGCACAATGTGTAGGAACACAGGATTGCAAAAACTACTACGGCAGCAACAAATTTAAGATCAAACGTACTGGCATATTGAAAAGAATATTGTCACTGCCAAACGAAGCTATGCAAATTATCACTTTTTTTCACAAAAAATAAAAAAAAACTATGTTGGAATTTCACCTGTTGTTCCAGTCATAACATCTTTTGTTTTGATCCTTTTCTGCATTTTTGGCAAAGCAAATAGACACAAGTAGCTATCAATGTTATGCACTGTTTTGTGCGATGTGCTAAATGATTTATGGCACAATTTTGATACTTTCTCGCTCATGCTTCCATAGCATATATCACTAGCACTTTCCATATTTATAAATGAAATACAGTTTAGCTTTTTTATCAATGCTCTTGCACAATGTTTTCAACAGATTTTCCCATTTGTATTGTTCTAAAATTTGTAGTTTGAAATGTGTCTTATAACTTCTTCCTGACTACTGCATCATAAATTGATTTTGCTCTACTATATACAATATGCAACTGATTTTTTTGCCTGAATCTTTTAGAGTATTCATGTTGAAACACTGTTGTTGTAATTGTAGTTTCCTTTGTCAACTGTTTTGGGCTCCATATCCATTATATTGGTGAAATCTTGCTAAACATGCCAAAGTTCTTTTTGAAAATGCATTGTTCAAGAAGATGACATAAATTCCCTCAAAAAAAGCTTGAAATGTTGATTTTAGTTCTCAAAGGGTGTTCAACTTGGAATTGATTTTACATGCAATTGTTCTTGTCATTGGACTCTTTGAATAATGACTTAGAAAATGTTACTTTAAGAGTTGGTTTTGCTCATCCTGTTTTGTAGGTTGGTTGCATTCTTGCTGCAATATATTTATGCTTTCTATCTAATTTGCATCATCAATATATACTATGGTTTGTGGCTCTTTTACTCAC
Source organism: Larix sibirica (assembly GCA_004151065.3). Lineage (NCBI taxonomy): Eukaryota > Viridiplantae > Streptophyta > Pinopsida > Pinales > Pinaceae > Larix > Larix sibirica. Next base: position 43,120 of record NWUY0300013793.1, read on the forward strand.
ATACCTACTATAATATATTTGCCTAGGGAATAACATTGTTTTCTGCACATATGATTTTGTTCCTTAGTGCTTATGGCAATGGTTCAATGGAAAGATGTTGAGGTGACCTCAAAAACAACATAGTGCAACTTTATGAAAGCTTCTTTGATAGGTTGTATTCAACTTACTTTGCACACGTGTTTTTCTTTTTTAGTGCTTATTCCCATAGCAAAAATTCAATTCTTTGCACATTATTTATGGGTATTCGTTTATGTCTACTGCTTATTTTCCTTTTAGTCACTCACATTAAATATAGGGTACTACTTTCTTAATAATAATAGAAATGTTATTTTGTATTGATAAAAGCACTTGCAGTTTATTCAAATGACTAAGAATATTACAAGGGAAATCTAAATAGGTGAACAAGCCAATAGGCCTCTTGTGCCTAAGTCTATAAGTCTCTTGTGTAAGTAGTGCTTGATTTAACAAGATTGCAAGAGTTTTTTTTTCTTTTTAGAGACGTCCGTGCCTTGTTTGAAATAAGGAAAGGGGCATTGCTTTTTAAAAGTTTTGTTTCCTCACTATGATCCAACCATCATGCCTATCCATAGCTGGGTCTTAATCAATGTTCGGGCACCTTTTATGTTCTAGTCGGTTCTTCATTTGGATATTCGATATTGGTTTTTCACCTTGACGATAACACTTTATCATCTTTGTGTTACTAGTAGGATGATCAATTTTTCAGGTTTCATCATCCTTTGATCCGAGTACTTTCAACATGACTCTTTATTAACTTAGGTAATCTAACTTAGGTATGGGCATCCATTGATCCATGTTACCATCTCTAGGCTTTTAAAATATTGAAGGCTCTCAAAATAGTTTTAAATAGTTTTAACGCTCTCAAATTACTTCAAATCTAACGACGGGTATTAAATCAAACCAAGCAAAAAAATTGTATGCTTTCTATCTCTTATCGAACTTCCTGCCATAAAACACAAACTTGCCTTCTATTGTTTTTTCACAGTCTTGGAACATTCAATATAATTGACTGAAGACTAGCTTGTTGTTGTGCTAGTTCTAGTCCTCTGTCTAGACCTGTATTTCAAATTCATAGCTTGTTTCTCTATTGCAAACAAGCAATTAATCATGTATTTGGTTAGCATTATTTATGTCATTAGCTTTGTGTATCCTAGGCAAATAAGGGCATTGGGATTTGTAAGTTGGTTTGTGTGCTTTGCTCTCTTCAAAGTAAAGTCACGGGGTTTTGTTAACTATTCAATTATTGTCTCAAAATTACCTCTTATCTATAAAATAGAACAATGCACTACATATGTTGCTGTAATTTTTTTATTATATTCTTGTTTTTTTATCGCATCAAATAACAAAAGTTATTTTCTCACACATTTGCAAATATATACAACATTACCATTTTCCACAATTAGCATTTTTACAATACAACATCAGTTTCCTTTGCGACAACTATCTACTGCTACCTAGCCCAGGTGGCAATGTCGGGGACATTGCCACCTCGTGGCTCTTGTTTTAAAAATACATATGTCAATGCTCGTGGGGGGCAGCTCAAGTGGTAAATTGTAATCGGTTGTAAATGGAAGGTCACGTGTTCAANTCTTCTTCTTGTTTGAAAAGGGGTCCTTGTGATGCCCCGAGGCTTACTTAGCATTTATCAAGCTAATGCATGTCGATACGTTTGTTCAGATTTACAGGTAAGGATTATCAATCAAAGAATTTGATTAAAACTTTCATGAATCTAAATTCTTGGTTGTAAGCTAACCTACTTATAGTTTTCCAAGCATGATGCTTCTATACTAATCCTAAGTTAGCACTAAAAGTTTGGTATTACCAACTTTGAAAGTGGTCATGGCTAAGGTGATAACTAAAAAATGTTTTGAAGGGTTTCCAACATCGAAGATTAAGGACACACCTACATAATTATTTAACAACTAAGGAGAAAAAGTTTATTTTAGCAACAATACTACTTGGTAATACTTCAGAGGTTATCGCATGCATAAACTATGGCAAGTAGGTATGAATTCCTATTAAGTTGGTTGGCAGCTGTTGTATTAAATGAGGCCATGTGTTTGATTCCAAATTGGCTTCTCGAGTGTTGAACCCTAAACCCTAACATTGAGAAGGGTTAATAACACGAGTCATTTGTTTTGTTGGCTTTGATGGAGAGCTGAGCTCCTAGAGCTCTAAGCCTCCATGCTACCCTATGCACAGAGGTTAATCATTATGATTACCAGGTCGAATTCAAAATGGTTGAAAGTGATTTTAAATGATACAAGTGTTAGCCACTTTGAAGGTAATTTCTTCTCATCTAGATAGAAATGATATTGGTTTTCCTTTCAAGATGTAATATAATACCAAGGTTTTAATACACTCTTTTGATTGTAGTGACAGGTTTATGAAGTTCGCTGCAACAATGATGAGAGGGAAATGTAAGGGAAGACTGGGCTTAGGTAAGCCTCGGGCCTTCCATAAACAATGCCTCTGTTCAACAGAGTTTGTGTTATAAGCTGCTAGCGTTACTGTTAGTTGTTCTTCGAACCTATTCATGTTTCTAGATGTTCTTATGGCTAAATGCCAAGGATGGGGTTTCGCCTGACATCCGAGTTTCATACTTATTTAGGGTTATAAAAAGTGTTCTTGGGATTCATTCAGCCAACCCTGAGCAATATAACTGAGTTGTAAAATTTTATTTTGACTTCTTGCTTCTATTTAAAGGTTCGGTTTAAAGAAATGAAACCAATTTTAAAATGTGCAACACTGTAATGTAAGTTTATAAATCTAGGCCATTCGGCATTCTCGATTGTGTATTATTTTGGTTCTTAAAATGGATTCAAACTTATTTTGGATAAGTCCCCGAATGTAAATGCCACTGGATTTTTTTTTTTTAATTTGTGTTCCTGCTTGGTCATCATTTCTGCTCTGTTGTAATGATTTGTAAAATGGGAATAGTATTGGGACTCGATTCCGAAACTATGCATTTTCAAGCTGTGTGTGTTATTTGTTTTAGGGGTTTATATTGTAGGTAATTAAACTCCCTTTGAAGTTTACGCAAGTTGTATAAATTGAGTCTGTCCCTACTATTTAAAGGACTAAGAAATCAAATCCTCATGGGTCTCAAACTCTAGCTAAGTTATTTGGACAGTGAATTGAAATCATTTATTTTATTTAACTAAAGTTTTATATTTGGATTCTCATTTCGACTGTATGATGCTTAATGATAGGTTGTACATTGAAAACCATTTTGGGCAAATCCCTAATGAAATTCGTAATAATGTTTATCAATTTTTCTTTGCATCGTTGTTTACTCTGTTTGTAAGATATTTGATTTCTTTGAAATTAATGGTTATTATTGTGTATACTTTGAACCCTAGTTTTGGTTGTAAGTTGGTCAGGAACCGAAGAAGGTTATCGCAGCTCAAACTGAGTTCTTAAGGTTCTTATTAGACCATTTAATTGTGATCTATGGGATTCAATCCCAGTATATAGATAGGTGCATTCTTCAACATCGCTTAGTATACTAGCTTTGATGGTTTAATATTCTGTTCATTTACTTTACAACTGGTGATGCCTAAGTTATAGTTGTAGCATAACTATGATATCCTAACCATAGTATGAAGATCTTCGAAACCTGAGCAATGCACAAAGTCTGTTGTGAGTATAGGGTATTCGATAATATTGTATATTTAAAGGTTACAGAGTTTTATCAAATGCAAAATGTGAAAGTTGTTTATCTGGGAAACACCCTAACTGTTCCTCGGTATTTGTATATTAACAAAGTATTTGTTATTATTGGGGCTAGGGCCCATTTGTAATACACTTTTGAGTACACAATAAGTTAAGCAATTTATTTGAATATTACCGAATGATTATAACTCAGTATTCAAATGCTTGAAACTTTGTTTGGTTAGACGTCTTCATCATTGGAATAGTTCTAGGGTTAATATTTTTAAAGAGATGAGACAGTGAATAATATGTGTAGATTTCTATATGTTACACCTAAAATTTTACCATCTTGAGATTCA
>NWUY0300013799.1:16462-28365 GCA_004151065.3 Larix sibirica
AATTGGCCAAAAAGTGCAATTTTTCCAATTTTTCCAAATTTATTAAAAAGGGACACTACATAAGTCAACAATATTTGGATCCCATGCCACCAAAAGACCACCGGAATTCCCTTTAGCATACACCCCACAACATTTCCAATCACAACAAACTCTCAGAAAAAGGTTACAAGCATTATCCCTAGATTGCATTGTCTCCTGTAACAGGAGGACGTCCAGTTTGGTAGAATCCAATAATCTCCTCAGGGCAGTGTTTTTGGGTAGACTTCCAAGACCCCTAATATTTAGGGATACTATTTTCATTTAGTAACATCTTTAGGGACATCAAGTGATCTAATAGACCAAGTAGGGGAATCAAAATTTAAAGAAGAGGAAATGGAAGTTGAATTTAACAACTTAGGGTTTACCCATTTTCCTTCCACATTTCAGTTCATAGCCGAATTTTTCCCTGGTTTCTTTCTAGTAGTGATATTTGCAAATATGATAGATCCGATGGAAACCCTAGTCTCAGAGTCAATAGGATTCCCACCATGGATAGGGATAGGTATCTTTTCCAAAAGAGGAGAAACCCTAGAAGGTTTAACAGAGTCTGAAAAGGCCTCCCTTGTAATTTTAATGGATCTCACATTGGAGGAGGACGAGGGAGATACACAATGTTTAGAAATAGGAGAGGAATCCTGAATAGGGGAAGTTGAAATTCTAATCCCTAAGTTATCATAAGTCACCCCGCAACATCTAAAGGCCTTGAGATTGGAGGTGTCACAGAAGGTTCCACATCCACATGTGTATTTACCAAGCCAGTAAAACCTTTGTCACCACTACTAGAAGAAGGAGATTCTGGAACATGATTTTTACGAGGGGTACACATAACATGGGACTCTAGGGCTTCAATAGCCAATGCCCATAAAATTTCATCGAATGACAGGGATTTTAAAAGAAGGGGTAAAAAGGTTCGAAACTTACCCAAGAAATCCTTTGTCGAGTCGACATCCAGTGGGATAGTGAAGGTAAGTGTTTGCTCCATATATTCAGAATCCGAAGTATCCCCCGAATTAGAGCAATCCAAAATAAAAGGTTCCTTGCACTCCGACCGTAGGTGCCCCATCTTATGAAAATTGAAACACCTAAACGGGATTTGCTAGTAGTCAATTTTCTGCAAGAAGACGCCCTGGTCCCATTTAACCTCCACTTTAGCTAGTAACCCCTCCAAAGAGTCAATTTGACCAAGACCATAAGGAATCCGCTTTCTGTTGCCAAAAGAGTGCCTTCCTCTTTCAGTATAAAGCGTCCAATGGAGTTAGAAATTTCCATGAAAGCTTGGAAGTTCCAACAAAACAGTGGAAACCCATGAAACATAACCTATAGATGTCTCCTCACAGGTTTCTCCTTCCACGGATCAAAGGCAGAATGCCAGCGATTTAGTACCAATGAACCACATCTGATAACCCAGAACCCGGTGAGAATATTTTGTAGGGAATCTTCGGTCAAGAAGTGAAAGAAGATCTAGCTGTTAACCAGAATGATGACCTTGGGCATGTAATTAATAATGGGTTTCCAGCAAAGGGTAATCCACTCCACAATTTCAGACCTGCTCATGTGAATGTATTCAAATCTACCAATGAGGGCCTGGGTGGACAAATTTTGGATCATATCCAATGTCACATCCTTGTCCAATGTACATAAAGCCCTTCCTTTCCTGTCATTCTCTGACTTCAATTTTCTTCTAAGTCTCGCCTTTGAGCCAGTTAGTCCCTGAGAACGGCGATGAGTCAAATGAAATGTCCTGTGGTTGCTTGAACGATCCCAAATCATAGCCCGAGACCAGAACAATAGAAGAGGGAGAAGAAAGAGGTCTAGAAGTTCCATGATGGGGTTTAAGGGGCGAGCGAAATATCACAGACGATACAAGGTTGGTTCTAACTCAAGTAGGAGAAAATGGGTTAGGGTTTGTACCGCCCAATGTCTCCACCACCTAAGATGCTATAAAAGGAAACACATCACAATACGATGATGGAGGAACCCATAAGCGAAAAAACATGAACCAAACATAGATGATAGAGCATCGCACGTTAAGAACAAAGAAGACTATAAGCTAGAAGCGAGTCGACCAAAAATAGTTACTGTGGAAAATAACTAAAAAATTACTTCCCACTTTTTGCTTTGGTTGGTACTAAGCCATCCATCGACGGATGGTGAACTCCAAGTCCACAATAACTATCTGGGTTCCATGCCTCAGTAACAAGCTTCCAAGTCCTAACAATACCAAACTCTCTGCCATGAAAACCTAACCCGATCAATTTTTGCTAATCAAACTCTCATCTTGCACTATGGTAACAATGAGAATTACATGTTTAATGTTTTTGCACCTTAATTGACATATGCCAAGGAATAGTAAACCATTTCCAAGTTTGATTGCTATTTTTTCAACACAGAAAAAATCAATAACTTGCTATTCAAGACAAATCAAAGTTATTTTTACAGTAATCAGAGGAGCTCCAATAAAACGCATTCTGCTCCATAAAGGAACCATTGTAGCATCTATCAACAAAAAAAACCAACAACTGCCTTAAAATCCGGTTTTAAAAAAAACCTTGAAGAGACCAGATAACTAGGGATGTCATTTCACACCGTCGACCATCCCTACTATGATCAAAAGATCCATAACAAGAGTCTTACAAAACAGAGAGTGGTCTATGACTGAAACAAACCCAGAGAGTCGAGCATACAACTAGAAAATGAAAAGATAGCCTTCATCTACTTTGAAAAAATCAACAATCTCTTCGAAAAAGAGGATTCCCTCAGGGGAGCCCACCCCTTTCTTCGATAGGCTATCAACAAGCTGATTGTGTGCCATGTAAATGTGCTCATAAGAAAGACATGAGGAAAAAATTTGGAACTGAATGATCCTATCATGCCAATAATCAAGAATAGCCACCTAAAGTCCCGCATTACCACGAGCCCAATCCACCACAACCTTTAATCTCCATATACATGAAGGGAAGAGATTATCTTGAAATGTGCAAACCAAAAAAGGATCCAAAGAGCCAGCAGCTCCGCTCTCATGTTTGTGGCCCAACCGGGTTTGATTGCTCCGACAAGACCCCGGTGCTCTCTTATTATGAAAACTAAATTGAATAATGTCGGTAATGCACAATCTACAAGCTTTCTATTTTATGTGGGTAATGCAAGTGAAAAATGTTCCGTTAGCTTTCTATGTGGACAATGCAAACTCAAGGCTCTTTTAACTTTTAAAAAGCATGATGAAATAAGGTTTTATTTTTCAAGAGTGATATAGACTCAGGTTTTTATGTGGGTAAATGAGTAATGATGCGGGTTTATACGGGTTAAGTTAGAGATTTTATTGGTGATGACCTAAAATTAAGTTTTTATGTGAGTGATACAAAGTTAGTTTTATTTTTAACTTAGTGGGTAAAATAAGATTTAATTTTTTATGAGTAATTTAAAGTTAATTATTGATATAAATAATGCTTATGGGTAATGTAGAGTTAGAGTTTTTATAATATTATTTTTTTAATAATAAATAATTTAAATTTGAATAAATTTAACACTTAAGAATATGTGCATGATTACATTTGATTGATAAATTTAAATAAATGATGATTTTAAAATTAAATTATTAAATTATTAATTATAATAAAAGAGTCAAACTTGTATTGATGTTAAAATACTTAATTATTTTTTTAAATAATGAATTAAATTTTAATCATTAAAAAGTGAATAACGTGGGTAATGATGATTTGAAATTCTCTATGAGTTAAATTAAGTATCATTAATTTAAAAAGTATGAGTTTAAATTCAAGTATTATTAATTTGAATAAGAGCGAAAGATGCAATGCAGCTTATTCCCTACTAAGTTACAGATTAAGCTGTTGAGATAAAGTTCATCGATCTTGTTATTTTAATGCCTTCCGATAAGTCTTCATGAGCTTTTGCAATATTTGATTACTATAGCTTTTATTACATACGAACAATGGCGTGCAAATGAACCATAAATCTAGAATCCCTCAAGACATTAGCCAGTAGATGTGGAGCTCGAGCAACTAACATATGAAACCTTTGGTATTGCCTCAGAGTCAGCATGGCCCGAAAACGTATAATAATTGTGCAAAATGACAAAGTGATAGTATTTGGATAGAAGCATCCAAGCAATGGAGGTGCAAGAGCAAAAAAACATCGGCCCGAAAACGTATATCAATATGAAATGCCAAAGTAATGATACTCCAACGGAGCAATGGAGGATAAGCATCGAAGTAATGAAGGATAAGTGCAAAGTGACGGTACTCCGATGAAAGCATCATAGCAATGAAGGATAAGGGAAAAGTAATGGTACTCTGACAAAAGCATTGAAGCAATGAAGGATAAGCATCGAAGCAATGAAGGATAAGCATCGTAAATAGCAGGATAAGCGCTCAAAATTAATGGTGTTGTGCTAGGAAGTTGCCATGATTTTTTCATGCGAATTTGATCTTCGCTAGCAATTTCACCCAATTCCTTGAGAGGCAATTGAGAATTTTTCCAGATTCATGTCAAAGTATTGGTGGCTTTAGGAATGTAGTATGGCTTGGCGTGTTTGGCCTTGTTGCAGGAAAAAGTGAAGTAGGGGCTATTTCAAAAAATAAGGTCCCGATCTACCTCTTTTTCAAATTGGAAGATGAAAAAAATATTACTTATAGAGTATGAAGCCACCCTAGAAGAGAGAAGGGGTGACCAATTCTTATGGATCCATAAACCAATTGATCTCGATGAGGGCCATAAGCCTGTGAATCGCCCAACTAGGGCCTTTTCTGCCATCATGAGCACTACTCTTCTTCGGCCCGCTGGAGGTAGGGCCGATTTTGGAATTCCCTCGATCCGCTTTATGGACTTAGATCGACGCATTCCTATCAGCCTCTTTCCTTGCACGTTGATTATTTTTCTAAAGGAATTTACCTCCGGGGGAGGGTCCGAGCCCCCTCTTGACTCCATGAGAGTTGCTTGCACAAGATCACATATTGCGAGAATGACGTTGGAAGCTTACCCTAGCCATAGAGCAAATCGAGTTTCCTCCCTATAGGATTTTCAAAATCAATTGCATCTTAATTTCATGTTAGAAATACCGATCAACATATATCAAATGCAATTTTTCTCTTTTTAAATGAAATTACGATTTTCTTTTCTTTCGAAAAAACACCCATTAAAAAGGCACAAGATTAAAAATTGCAAGTATATTTTTGTTGTTTTCAATAAGGTATCTCATATGCATGATTTAGCGAAGTAATATATTCTTGTAATTGGAAATGCCCATAATACAAAGCCAAAAGTGATTTTGGACAATGGACTTGAGAGCTAAATAAAGAAGTGACTTTGTTAATTGACTCGTGAGGTATATGCTTATAATTGGTCACCAACAGAAGACACTCATATATCGTCAAAATGGGGATATTGTGCTATTTAAAATCCTTTCCGGTATTTGAATAGTCATTACAACCAAAACCAAAAACAATGTACCATTTGAAATCTGTTTAAGTCTTTGAATGGCCATTTTTATCATAACAAAAAACAATGTAAATTTGTTTTCCACATTAAGGATGATTATCATTATATTATATTTTAATATTTTCAAGGACTTTTCAAAAGTTATCCGGGAGAAAACTTATAAGGAGGAAAGTCGAGAGATTGTTATTTTGAAGACTTTTTGTATAGCATTGCTAAGAAGAAATGCATGAAATCTCTCGTAAAATCTAACAAGTAATATACCATGTTGTTTTCTTCCTCCTAGTAGTATACTCCATGAGATTGATATTATGTTTGATTTTATAACTAATTAGAGATTGAGAGTTTCCAAATTAATCACCCGTTTTTTAGACTTCAATGATTATCATTTAATTTTATTTAAGATAGGTTTTTGATCTTTAAAGATTGAGAAAAGTTAAATTTTATTATTGATTATCTTAAAAGAACAAAAAACTTCAAATATTAAAAAACCTTGGTGAAATCTCAAAACTTATTACTATTTCTTCATTAACTTAGAATTTATGTTCACTTTATTCAAATCATTTTAAAACTTTGCAATCTTCCATTTTCAAAACGTTTGGAAACTTGAATTTTTTTATCAATTTGGACTTTTTTGGAACTTTCAAATTCCATTTTCTTAAGCCGTTTTCTGAACTTTAAGTGTGTGCATATTTGGGCCTTTTGAGCCTTTTCTAAACTTTCATATTTTGCATACTTGGAGGTTTTTTGTAATTTTGTGTTTACTTTATTTGGGCAATTTTCAAACTTTACATTTTCCTCTTCACAGTTGGCAAAAATATTGCTCTCGGGAGATTGTTGGTCTGTTTAAACGCTTTACGAAGGTTAAAAATGAGGACCTAGTGAATTGTCCCAAAGGATGCAAAACATTCGAAGTGCGTTCACATGAAAATTGCACAACATGGATTGGCCATCGCCGCGGAAATTTCTAAAGGAGGACCAGCTTTTGATACTGAAGTTCTCCGCAAATTCTTGAGCACCTATCGTGAGCTAGCAGTTTCAGCAGTTGATGTGAGTAGTCCCTCTCCTTCTATCGAATTATTGCAGAAGATTTTCAATTTAATTTGGCATGTTCGTTTTATTAAATATCACGACCTGTCCAATCGTTTGAATTTGGAAACAACTGGTTAAACTGTACAGTTCACAATATTTTCTTTCATGTGCATTTCATTTTCTTTCATATGCTGGTGTTTCACATGTATGTGACATTTCTGTCATATTGTATGGGGCATTTCTTTCATCTGTATTTCGTTTTCTTTCACATGTACCATTTACTTTCATACGATGGTGTATTTCATAAAAGGTGAATGATGGGGCATTTCTTTCATCTTGAAAGTGAACCATGTGTTGTTTGTAGTTGTCCAGAAGTGCCTTGCACACAAGAATGAAGTTGGACAATCTGAAGTCTGAGACCAAGTTCACTGACAATCGAATTATCGTGAAATGCACGGCTAGCCACACCTATCCAGAGTGTTACCATGACTGTTCATGATGCTCGCCAGTCAAAATCAATTAAAGTGCTCAATTTGTATTACAATAATAGGTCTGTGGCTGATTTGTCAGATTTGAAAAATAACTGGNTTGTAGTGTACCTTTAGATCAAACAAAGGGTGGTTCATGTAGTTAAGAAACAAGGTCAACCACATTGTCTTTACTTCTTTTATGGATGCGGTTTACATGAATCCTCACAGAGATCCATGATGTTTGCTGGAGCAATTTAGACTACTACATACAAACAAAGGTACTAGTTAACAACACTACTTACATCCAATATTATTATAGATAAAGGTTGAATTAGTTTAAATAGATAGAGGTTAAATAGTCAAGGTTTTACTTTCTTTAATCAATTATATTAAGTTTTATTAAACAAGAGGGAAAGCTGCAATGCAGCTTATTCCCTGCCAAGTTAAAGATTAAGTCGTTGAATTAAAGTTCATTGGTCTTGTTATTTTTAAGCCTTCCGACAAGTCTACATGAGCTTTTGCAATATTTGATTACTGTAGCTTTTATTACATACCAACAATGGCGTGCAAATGAACCATGAATCTAGAATCCCTCAAGACACTATCCAATAGATATGTAGCTCGAGTGACTAACATATCAAACCTTTGGTATTGCCTCAAAGTCAGCATGGCCCGAAAATGTATATTGTGCAAAATGATAAAGTGATAGTACTTGGACAGAAGCATCCGAGCAATGAGGGTCCAAGAGCCAAAAAAAACATCGTCCCAAGAACGTTTATCAATACCAAATGACAAAGTAATGGTACTCCAATGGAGCAATGAAGGATAAGCGCAAAGTGATGGTATTCCGATGAAAGCATCAGAGCAATGAAGCATATGAATCATAGCAATGGAGGATAAGGGAAAAGTGATGGTACTCCAACAAAAGCATCAAAGCAATGAAGGATAAGCATCGAAACAATGAAGGATAAGTGTCATAAATAATAGGATAAGCACTTGAAATCGATGGTGTTGTGCTATGAAGTTGCCATAATCTTTCCATGCGAATTTGATTTTCGCTAGCCATTTCACCAAATTCCTTCAAAGGCAATTGAGAATTTTTCCAGAGTCATTTCAAAGTACTGGTGTCTTTGGGAATGTAGTGTGGCTTGGCATGTTTGGCCTTGTTGCATGAAAAAGTGAAGTAGGGGATATTTCAAAAAATAAGGTCCCGATGTGCTTGTTTTTCGAATTGGAAGATGAAAAAAACCTTACTTATAGAGTAGGAATCCACCTTGGCAGAGAGAAGAGGTAACTAGTTCTTTTGGATCCATAAATCAATTGACCTTGACAAGGACCACAAGCCCGTGAATTTCCCAACTAGGGCCTTTTCCACCATTGTGAGAAATACTCTTCTTGGTCCCGCGGGAGGTAGGTCCACTTTTGGAATTCCCTCGGTCCTCTTTATGAACTTAGACCGGTGCATTCCTATCAGCTTCTTTCCTTGCACGACAATTAATTTTCTGAAGGTGTTTACCCTCGGGAGAGAGCTCGAGCCCCCTCTTGACTCCATGAGGGTCGTTTGCACAAGATCACAAATTGAGAGAATGACATTGGAAGTTTACCCTGGCCATAGAGAAAATCGAGTTTCCTCCCTATAGGGTTTTCAAAATCAAGTGCGTCTCAATATTCTATTAGAAATATTGATCAACATATATCAAATGCGATTTTTCTCTTTTTAAATTAAATTATTATTTTCTTTTATTTCGCAAAAATTCCCATAGAAAAACGCAAGATTAAAAATTGCAAGTATATTTTTGTTGCTTTCGATAAGGTATCTCATATGCATGATTTAGCAAAGTAATATATTCTTGTAATTGGAAATGCCCATAATACAAAGCCATAAGTGATTTTGGACAGTGGACTTGAGAGCTAAATAAAGAAGTGACTTTGTCAATTTACTCTTGAGGTATATGCTTATAATTTGTCACCAACAGAAGACACTCGTATATCGTCAAAATGGGGATATTGTGCTATTTGAAATCCTTTTCATTATTTGAATAGTCATTACAACCAAAACAAAAAACATTGTACCCTTTGAAATCTGTTGAAGTCTTTGAATGGCCATTTTGATCATAACCAAAAACAATGTGAATTTGTTTTCCATATTAAGGATGATTATTATTATATTACATTTTAATATTTTCAAGGACTTTTCAAAAGTTACAGGGAGGAAAGTTATAAGGAGGAGAGTCGAGAAATTATTATTTTGAACAAATAGTTGAAGACTTTTTGTATAGCATTCTTAAGAAGAAATGCATGAAAATCTCTTGTAAAATCTAACAAATGATATACCATGTTGTTTGCTCCTCCTAGTAGTATACTCAATGAGATTGATATTATGTTTGATTTTATAACTAATGAGAGATTGAGAGTTTCTAAATTAATCAAAAGAATTACCAATTTTTAAGACTTCAACGAGTACCATTTAATTTTATTTAAGATAGTTTTTTATCTTTAAAGATTGAGAAAAATTAAATTTTATAATTGGTTATTTTAAAAAAATAAAATCTTCAAATATTAAAAAATCTTAGTGAAATTTCAAAACTTATTACTATTTCTTCAATAACTTTAAATTTATTTTTCCTTTATTCAAATCATTTTAAAACTTTACAATCTTCCATTTTCAAAATTTTTGGAAACTTGATTTTTTTTTATCAATTTGGGCCTTTTTTGGAACTTTCAGATTATATTTTCTTAAGCCGTTTTCTGAACTTTGACTATGTGCATATTTGGACCTTTCACGCCTTTTCTAAAATTTCATATTTTGCATACATGGCCTTTTTGTAATTTTGTGTTTATTTTATTTGGGCAATTTTCAAACTTTACATTTTCCTTCTATTTAAGTGATTTCAAAACTTTATTTTTTTCCATTTTGTCTTATTTTGAAACTTTCCCTTGCCTTCATTCCGAGTGATTTTAAAACTTTAACATTATACAAAGTCATTAAATCTTCCCAAACGATGTTTGGGCTTTCTGATGACTTAGGAAAAGTTGTAAATCCAATATGAGGGCAATTAAGCAAATTAATAAGTGTAGAGATCATTTAAATATGGAAAAGTGCGAATTTCAACTTAAAATATTATTTTATAAAAAATAAAAAAAATAAAAAAATTTAGGGTGATGAATCATATAGCTAATTAATATGAATATTTAATAAACCGAGTTTTAAATTTGTGATTCATCACTTTTTGGGGTAGATATTTTTGGGCATTACTAACTATCTGGGGATACCTCAATACCCTTATAACCTATAGCGTCAAGCAGCTTAAAATCCAATGATCAATATGCCTACTGCAGTTGCATTAAATGCTCTGCAATTGCTAAAACTAACTGATAATGCTCTGATGACAGCATAAATGGTAACCATCTGAATCGTAGCAATTATATGCAAACTCACAAAGAAAAGCATCAAATTTTATTCTTTAACAAGTTGTTGTTTGTAACATGATCCCACGATGGCGTGATTTCCGACCAGAAACATAGTTTTCTGTTGACAGACATTCGTTGATGTTTCAATCAATGAGCTAGTGGTGGCCTAATCTCTATGGAAGCTCACAGCTAATTTCTTTGGCATGTTGTGACTAGGGAATGTCTTGGAAATCCAACATTGAATGTGACTCGTTTTGACCAGCAAAATACGGCCTCTCTGATGGTGAAAATGAATCTTCTAGCACTATTAAGCAATATGTGTAACCTCCTTCAAACTCGTGGTGTCAAACATCGTGATCTAGCCTCTACAATATTATTTATTCTTTATGGTATTCTATATAATGGTCTCAGGTCCTCAAATGTTGGGATTTGGTTTCCCTTTATGGCTTGAGACGTGGTTTCATTCTTTGCATTTTAATAGTATCTTTCCCCCTTTTTGTTGGCGCCTTGACTTGCGTGATCTTAAGTTAATCCAATGGATCTATAGCTTGTCCTATCAGGCATGCAATATTTCAAACTTCCTTTGACTTCAGAATTCCAAGTATTAATTGGCATGAGACACAACCACTGGATACACTCCTGAAACCTTTTTACTCTTCTTTATCCCCAAAACCTCTTCAGTAAGGGGACTTAATCATTATTAAGTTGAACAAGAAAAGAGTTGAGTTGCAGAAATCAGGGGTGAAGCAGTCTCTCCCATAAACTATTATTAACCCGGAGAACGTTAAAATATTTTTTTTCTTTCTTTCTTTCTATACGTAAGAAAATCTAATAACTTGACTCTACTAATTCGGTAACAAAGTGATAGATAGGGAACCTAAGCGGGCGCTACCTCAGGACACTAAAATGCGTTATCGCCAAAATCAGAGATAAATTTTCTCCAACGTTCTAAATAGACAAAAGAATTGTTGCCATAGCCTGAAGCTAAGGTCAACCAATAACCCCAGTCAGTGCTAGCTTGTAAACCAATAGCCAACTTCTATTCGCTCGGTTACTTATCCTATCCAGCGGACCTTGTAGTTAAAGCAACTGAAACCCATTAATTAGGGCCTAATGAGTGACTACACGCGTGGTGTTTTTATAAATCTTAGATTTATAAAATAATTTTAATTATTTTTAATTTATGAAAATTAAAGTCACTCCTTTAGGGATTTATGTCTCATTAAAGGAGTTATTAACTAATTTAAAAATTAGATTATTGTAATTTAAAATTTTTTGAAATTATTTTATGTTTTCAAAATATAATGATTAATAAATAAATTGCAAAATTTTATTAAACTTTGTAAATTTGTATGTGTTAAAAAACAAAGTAATGGAAGTCAAAAGAGTTTGACTTCCCAACTAAAAGTATATATCCCTGCCTTGGCAGGGAATAAAAATAAGTAATCATACATTATGATTATTTATAGATGATATAACATTATATATATATATATATAT
>NWUY0300013801.1:16730-28235 GCA_004151065.3 Larix sibirica
TACCAATCTCTTTATCCCATTACTACCCTTGGTTTTGTTTCTTACCAATCTCCTTATCCCATTATTACCCTTGGTTGGGATTTCTTACCTAATGGTTGTAATGCACTAGCCTCACTTTCTAACAAACAAATAAAAATAATTTTATTTTATTGATAGAATTTTGACCATAAAAACTTTAAGATATTGATTCATTTTAAGAAAACCTAGATCATGAAGTTTTGAAAAAAATGAGCAGATCAAAGTAAGATTTGTCACTTATTTTTTTACTTGCCACTCTCCCACTAAATCTCCTTATCCCGTTACTAAAACTCACGCTACTCTCATTCACAGATTTATTTTTATTTTGTATTGTTTTTTATAGAAGTTAGGGAATTAGTAAGGGGGGAAGGTGCACCAGGGCTTTACTAGACCTGGGTGGAAATGTTGTGGTAACCTTTTCATGGGGATTATGCAACAAGACAAACAAGCAAGTTGAATGGTATGCGCTTATGTAGGGAGCGAAGTTAATTGCCTCCTTAAAGCTATCGAGAGTAATCATTCTAGGGGACTCCTTAATAATCATTTGGCAGGCTCATAGAGATATGAGAATCTTTAAGGCACCAAGATCCAAAGGTTGGGCAGTTGCAGCGTAGAGTTTTGAGATTTCTTCAAGTTCCACAAAGTTTATCTCTCTTCCATATCCAATGGCACAACAACAAACTAGCTGATAAATTAACCAATCAAGCCACACGAATGGAACAAGGCATGATGCAAAATGGGGATCCACCACATGTGAAATGGATACCATAGCTATGCTATGAAACCACACTATTCGAATTAGGGTGGTGGAAGAGGAAGTCAGAAAGGGCACATGGTCCATGACCGTGGTACATCCCTCAGTTGGGTGTTAATTACCCCCTTATGTGAGGCCTCAGGCTCATTCATATCCAATCTTATTCTACCTAGGAAATTATGGCTTTGTTTTTTGAAATTGGAGGCGCTTGTGGGATAATTATAATGCATGGAACCATCTCGAACTTGCATTCCCTTCCCACTCTTGAGCTCTCATCAACTTGGAATGAGGATGGGAACTCTATAAATGCTTTGAACCAAAGGTAATTAGCCCATTTACTTTCTACCTATCGAGTTGGTCACCCATTTCCTGGTCCATTGCGGTTTTCTTCTCCCTCTTATGAAAATGTGGAACTCTGTCAATCTTTGGGAAATGTGTGATTGGGTTTTTGTCTTAACGCGAGGAAGGAACCTCCTTGGCCAGACATTCCATAGGGTGAAGGGGATTTAGTTTTTTGGATTTCTGTGGAAGCAAATTCTCAGGCTGTCTGTGCATATGGGGCACAATACCATCTTGGAGAGAAATTTCCAATGGAGTGTGCAATGACATTGGTGACTTAAAGCACATGATGAGGATTTTGAATGACTGACTTGAAGGAATTGTCGATGCATTAAGGAAAATATCCTATCATATTTCCATGTTGGATAACAAATTTGAAGACATTGAAAGCACTCTCGGGGAGCAAGGCGGCCAAATCAAGCAATTGAGGGCTGATTTAGATAAGCTGCTAAGCATGAACTAGAGCATCCATAACTAGATAACTCCAATCACTGAGGTGAAAGCCATGGAAGAAGATTCGTTCCATTGACCTATTTTGGAGTAGCCTGAGGAGAACAATGTTAGGCATGGATAACAAATATGTTTTAGTTTTTTAGTTTTTGTAGCTATGTCTTCTACCTATGTATTTTCATTGCATTTAGTTGTTAGGCTAGTATGCTCATGTCTATAGTACTTGTTGTTATGTAAATGTTGTAGCTGCTAAAGAAAATTTGGACTCAAAGCTAGATTTTGGGACCTTTTGGATCTGCAAGCTAGATTTGCTTCCTATAGTAGATAGACAAGAATTTTGTAATTGCTAGTTGTTCTTCGACATTTTAATACACAATTTTTTACCTGTTTCTGTATAATAAAAAAATGAAGTTAGGGAATTAGTTACCCTTATCTCAGTACTACAATTTATTAGTTAGATGGAAACCATATATAGGTTTTTTTTTGCAAAGCTTAAAAAAAGAGTGCCCAACTCATCTCTAGATCGAATATTGGGCTTAAAGCAACAAACCCAAAAACCATATTGTGCAAGACAAACTTTAGCTTGTAATACCAATCAGTTGGTTCATAAGGGAGTATACTTCAACTCCTATTATATGACTCGAGTGCTAATATATTCTATGCATGAATAACCTAGGTCACTTAACTAATCATAAGCAATGTAAAAACTTACTCTAGGGTTAAATGATGGTTTCAACCCCTCTCTGTATTTGCAAGATAGCCAATATCCTAAGTTGTCCACCATTGAGGTTACCGATAAAGGGGTCATGTGATATCTTGTAACATCCTACCTTAACCCCATACATGACTAGAGATAGATACCTAGTTGTAGTTTAGCGATCATGAGCTAGACATGAGATCTCTCTCCCCAAAAGTTGGAAAGGTCATAGGTTCAACTCTCTTGATCCCCTTTGGGTTAGGCTCCATAATAAGGGTCTATGGTTTACCCCATTTACTATCCATGAATCATGAAGAAGTACTTCGAGGGTTTTCTGTGATGTTGTTCCTTGGAAAAAACATTGTGGGAGGGGTTAAACATAGTGGTGATTATCATAAAGATCTTTTATGTGCAACGAATGTGCCACTTTGTTAGGACACTATGCAACATACATGATCACCTAGATGCTTTATAATCTTTTTGATTGAGATGAATGTGAACACAAGAATAACTATGATGATGGTCTTCTCACTTAGAAAAAAGTCAAAACAACCACAAATCAACTTTGGAGGCCAACGACTAGACATAACCTAAAACTATATAAATATTTGGGATTATATTTGAACGATAAGCTAAGGTGTGACATATGCATGAGGAAAACACTACAATGAAGGTGCAAAGCATCTTTTCTACTCCAATATATATGAAGGGAAACAAAGGTTTGGTACTGGCAAATGCTACACTCCCTCTTTCAAATGCTCATAACTTGAACAACTCTTTATGGATATCAATATGGGGACCAACTATATCCAAGCATAGATGTAACTAAATCGAGCGAATATGAAAACCTTTAATAACAAGTCGTCTAAGAGTAAAACACAACACCCTTTAAAAGATACTCTTAGTTGAAACATGATTATGCTAATTATAATTAAAGGCACTAAGAAAAATGAATTTACACATACAATAAATGGTAGACATGGACCATGCTAGGATCTGTGAAAATTGACAAAGATGAGCTAAAATGAAGAAGAAAACATGATGCCGACAATATATAAAGTGGTTTGAAGAATGATATTTTAAAGAAGAAAAATGTCCAACAAATAAAAAGTACTAAAAAGTCTCATACAAGAATATTACAAGAAGGAAAATGGAGAAAAAATGACAAAAGAAAACAACAATACTACATAAATAACTTTAATAATGAGGTAGAAATCAAAATGTAAAACTATTCGAAATTCATAATACAACTTAGCATTAACTCACATAAATTGAGACTTAAAACATTAAGATGTGAACACCAACATATTTTTTTTCCGCGAAAAAAAGCACACTATTGTTATTCATAAGCTNTGAATCAAATAGTACATGATATGCATATATAATGATGTCTCCTCAAAAACATGATCAAAGCTGTCCACTTTATCATAATCCGCCAAAAAGCAGACATATTAAAACTGAGCATCAAAAAAGATCAACAAGAAGTCTTTAAAGTAGTAAGTACCTAGAGCCAGAGTCAATCAACTTGTCTTCACAATATTCATCCCAAAGTAAGAGACCTCCTCTCCCTCTAATGCCTACTTAGAAAGCTGATCCACTTGTGAATTGAACTCACTATATATGTCCTGTAAAGATGTTTTACTGAAAGATTTCAATTCAGCTTTAATTCTATTGCACCAATTTGCTAAATTCAACACTTTTAAATCATATTCGCCTCTAGCCCATTTGATAGTGACTCGGGAGTCACCAAAGATGTTAACCTGTGCTAGTCCAAAAAGGTTTGCCACATGAAGAACATGCCAAAGGGATAAAAGTTCAGCTCTCATATTTGTACCATAACCACATTTCAGTCGAAGATTGAAAAAGTGTTCAGAGTTGAGAAAGATAACTCCCCCTGCACCACAACTCCCCAAATTGGCTACCCCATCAAATAAGAGAACAGGATCATTAAAAGACAGATTAAAGTGTCCAATATTACGCTGCACAGGTTCAACTTCAGGAGTCACATACTTTAGATAATGACCCAGAACAAAGTTATAATTATTATCAACATTTGGGACATGGTTCTCAAATAAAGCTTTGTTTCTCTCTCACCATATAGCCCAACAAATAAATACAGGCAGAGTAGAATAAGACTTACACCTTTTAATCCAAGAATGTAAACCAGCTTCCACACTACATCCTCCCCAAATCTCAGTAATACCAAAATTTTGATGAATCCTCTTCCATAGAGTTTGAGTGAAAGAGCATTCTATGAACAAGTGAGATGTCGATTCTGCATTATTATTGCATATGATGCACTGATTCAGTCCACTCTAACCCAACAATGTCAAATTATCCCAAGTTTTAAGTTTGTCAAATAGCACAAACCAAATAAAGCATTTAATTTTCAGTGGAATGGGCCAATACCAACTAACCTTGTACCACCAATGATTGGGGAAGATACATCTTCTTTGAATCATGTAGCTGTAAGCAGAAGCAGCCGAAACCCTACATGTGGCCTCATTACCTACCCAAACCACTAGATCGTCCTTTGAACCAATACAGATGCCAGCATTATTTAAAGATCTTACATATCTTTCCCATTCCCTGCTGAGATTCCTAGGAAGCAGTAAATCCACAACATCCATCCAATAGTTCTGCACACTGTTTTTAACAATAGAGTTCAAGGTGACTACACCAGCATTCCTAAAAGAAAACAAAAGCTCAGGAGACAATCTGTACTCATCATTCAAACCTGCTATCGGGTCAACACCAACAACCACCTCCTGCCCATTTCCTACTTTCCAGCACAGCTCGGCCACAAGCCAACAGTAGAATTTCATGAACCCATTCCATACAGGTGAAACCCTTTTCACAATTTTTCGGGGCATCCTGAGCCAAAGAGAAAGCTTTGTCTTAACATATTTCTGGTGAATAACTTTCGTCCAAAGAGAATTACCGAACAATGCCCTCCAGAGACTTTTTAGTCGAAGTGCAACACTAAATACCAATAGATCTTTTACCCCCCATCCACCGGAAGTAAATGGGAGGGAGATCCTTTCCCAGCCAACCATAGAAAAATAAGATTTCTTCAACCCCCCGGTCCATAAAAAGTTAAATATAATTTTTCTCAATCTATTGAGCACAGCACAAGAAACCGACATGAGAGAAAACCAATAGACAGGTGTCCCCATAAAAATCGATTTAAGCAATGTGAGCTTGCCACCAACAAATAGAAGTCGGTATGTCCAATAACATATATGAGATTCAAACCTTTTTATCAACCATTGCCAGTCATTAATGAGATAGCCAACCATTGCCAATCATTAATGAGGTAGCCATTTGGATATTATAGAGGAAAGATTGTGTCAAAATATATATTGAAATGAAAAAATACAAAACTACCAGCATGTTGAAAAATTGAATGTGCAAAATAAAAAACTAGGAATCACCATTTCAAAAAAATATAGTCAAAGATACAATAAATATAGTTAAGAAAATAATGTAAAGAAGTAACCAAAGTTGAATTTGCAAAATCAAAAACTAGGAATCAGCATTTCATAAAAATATAGTCAAAGATACAATAAATATAGTTAAGAAAATAATGTAAAAAATAACAAAAGTTTGAAAATAGAGTCAATGTAGATGCAACCCATATGCAAAGTGAAAAAGATCAATTCAATTCAGTAATCATATCCATAATAAGTAGTCATATAAATTATTTAAACATTATCGTTACAATATAAATTCTAATCGTAATATTTTCTTTATTCTCTTGAAAAATAATGCACAAATGTCAATTTTATAATCTAATATAACTATAATTTGTGAAAGGTTTCATAGAATATAATATAGTATATATTTGTAAAGGTTTAATATAATATAATATATATTTGTAAATGAAGTGTAGCTCATTACATGGTCCGAGATAATAATAATAAACACTTCATCCATATGATTGATGGGACGTTAGACATACCAAGGTTGCTTAGAGATAAATTAGAGGATAATGATATTAGGTGTCTTCGTCAACTTCCCTTTCAACTCGAAGTTGACCACTATCGTTCCTTATACCCTACTCTCGTACTCAAATGTTTCTTACATATCAAGGAATGACATGAAGGCGTGACTGGATGTTCTATCATGAATGTTGATGTTTGATTTACTTCAAATTTAGGGGCTCTTCTTTTCTATACGATACATGAAGTGACAAGTGAAAAGTATTTTCCAAACGAATTTTTCTTGGGACATTGTGTATGGTAATGTAGGTTTTGTTTGAGAATGAGAAAGAGCTTTGAAACTTAGTTGAGCCTTAGCCATACAATTATTCATAGTTTTTATCGCTCTTACCTTAATCTATGAGTTGATTGAAACTGTCCATGGCTACTAAAGAAGGGGGCGGTCACCCCCAACGAATGTGGAGATAGACTAACTAACAGGCCCAAACCCAAATGTCAATTCACACCCAAGGAAAATGTGAGGAATGGGAGGAGAGGGAACCTCCACCCAACCTTAGCTCAACTCAACATCACTAGGCATTGAGACGCAAGGAACAATAAGCAAATCGACAACCAATAGGTGTATTTTGAAATCGCAAACTACTCCAAGCTATGAGATCACCTCTCAGATTGTCAATCCTAGAGTACAATTCATGAAAGATCATGTAGTAACATGGAAATTTATGGGCCAATAGAGAGAACACTGCAATGGTGGATTAACAACAAATGGAAATCCAAGGGCCACTATGACCTCTGACTCAGCTCTAAGGGATTTTTCAAGATAATATTCTCCAACCTGGAAGATATAAATCGTTTCTTTGATAATGGTCCTTGTTTTTATATCTCAGGAGGACTATACTTGAAATACTAGACAGAAAGATTTAGCCTCTAAAAGGAGGACTTCTCCCATGCCCCGTCTGGATCAAGCTATATTCCTTGCCATAGGAATACTGGGATCAAGAAACCTTGGAGGGGATTGGGAACACTATAAGATCTTGCATTTGGCCAAAAGAGAGAACACTGCAATGGTGGATTAACAAAAAATGGAAATTGAAGGGCCACTATGACCTCCAACTCAGCTCCAAGGGCTTTTTCAAGATAATATTCTCCAACCTGGAAGATATAAATTGTTTTTTTGACAATGGTCCTTATTTTTATATCTCAGCAGGACTATACTTGAAATACTAGACAGAAATATTTAGCCTCTAAAAGGAGGACTTCTCCCATGCCCCTGTCTGGATCAAGCTATATTCCTTGCCCTAGGAATACTGGGATCAAGAAACCTTAGAGGCGATTGGGAACACTATAAGCTCTTTTGTCCAAATATCAGAAGTCACCAAGATTGGTCATTATACCTCCTACGGCAGAATTTGGGTATACATGAATATTTTAGGATCCCTTCTGGAAGCTATTTCTATATGGCACGAGGATATTGAATGGACTCGGACTCTAGACTACGAGCATATGCTATTTTGATGTAGGAAATTTCATGAGCACTGACATATTTTTAGAGAGTGTCCACTTAATTCTTCAAACTGGAAAACTAACCAAACAAAATAAATACACAAAGACAGATACACCAAAGTTTCAAACAAGAAATAACTAACAAAGTGAAATATTGTCCCAAATCCACCTAGAACGGAGGTCAACAAAAATAGCTTTGAAGCCCTACAAAGTTTTCCATAAGACATGGATAAAGAAGATCAAGAACATATATCAACCCCACCAAGCTTTGAAGCAACCAAAACCCAAGATCCCATAAACTCTAACTCAAAGCAGATTGTATGCAAAGAAGGTATTCCAGAGGCATTCCACCACACCCCTCAAAAGGGCTACATCCAACATCATCAATGGAAGAATCAGAGGACACATATATGGGAGAACTGGACCTGCAAAGTATAGAATAGGCATGCCAAAGAAAGGACCATATAATGATCTTGACCAAACAAATCAAAATTCTCAAGGAAGTCATTATTAAAGCCACGACCAAATCCCCTCTAGGAGTTCAAACAACCAAGCTTAAAGAAAACAAGAAGAGCCTCAAAAAATTAGGGAAAAGGGGAAGATAAAACAATAAGCAATGTTTGGAAGAAGTAAGCAGACAATTGGTGGACTCAAGGCAATTTGCCCAGCTCACGAAGATTTACTCTACTACCCCCAACCCTCAATGAAATTTATCTCGTGGAACATAAGAGGGGTTAGAGGAAAATCCAATAATAGGCTATTGAAAAACAAGATCGGGAAAGAGTGACCCTCATATTTTAATGTTACAAGAAACCAAATGCAAACGTGAGCAAATGGAAAATTTGGCCAAACAAATATGGAAGAGATGTCATTAGATGCCAAAGGAGCTGCAGGAATCTTGCCTGGCAATATTATGGAACCCAAAAGAAATCCAACTAGAAGAGTTCATTGCCACACATCACTCCATCTCAATAAAATTTCACTTAATCTGATCAAATATCAAAGGTATTGTTACAAATGTCTATGGGCCGCAAAACATTCCTCATAAGCTACAATTCCTTGGCTCCCTTACCTAGATGGAAAACTTGGTTGCAGGGGTGGGGGCGAAGAAGGATGGAAAGGGACAACGAAGCCTTTCAATAGACTATCCAAAACCTTCAACTAGTGGACCTGGAAGCCAATATTGGGATCTTCACATGGAAAAATAGATGGGGTGGAGTTCATTAGGTAGCTTCCAAAATGGATAGATTTTTAGTTTCAGAGGCCACCTTACTCAATGGTAATAACCCGGAGTTCACAATTCTCCTTACTGTAGGTTCAGACCACTAGTCCATAAGCATCACTTGGCACGACATAGGTACACCAAAGAGACACCCTTTTAACTTTGAGAAATTTTGGTTAAAACACTCAAAATTTAAGGACAATCTTCAATAGTGGTGGACAGAGCTTGACAACATTTAGGGATACTTAGGGTGTCGCTTTCAACAAAAACTAAAGCATCTTAAGATGAAGCTCAAACAATGGAACAATAATGAATTTGGAAATATTTTACAGGCTCAAAAAGAGTTATACGCAAATATGGAAAAAATTCAAACTCAAATGATTCAAGCAGGCCGCATTCCAACTTTAGAGGAGGAAGAATCCAACCTTGAAATTCAAATAGATGACAAGCATAACCAAGAAGAAACATTATGGTGTCAAAAATATCAAGTTTAATGGTTGAACGAGGGAGAAAAAAATAGAAAATTCTTCCATCGTTCTATGCTCCAACATATAATTAATCCAAGAAGATCACATTGTTGATCAATGAAAGAGTGGAAAAATTGACCACACATGCTGACATAGAACAAGAGTTGGTTACATATTACAAAGACCTTCTCTATGAACTGGTATAGGGCATAAAAGTAGCGATAGAAAAAATCACCAAAAATATCCCTAAACTAGTCTCTCGAGAACAAAATGAAAGTCTAATGTGACCCATAGAAGAAACAAAACTGAAGAATCCATAAGGAAAATGGAAACCAGTAAATCACCAGGTCCAAACAAATTTACTACTAATTTTTTCCACATTTGTTGGTACCTAGTAAAGGACGAAGTCCTAGAACTAGTGGAGGACTCCCAAAGGAGTGCAATAGTGCTTCCTTCCTTAAACTCAATGTTCCTATCTCTCATTCCCAAAGAATCTTAAGCAAAGGATCCAAGTAAGTACAGACCTATTTCTTTATGAACTGTCTCTATAAAGTAAATCACAAAAGTCATAGCGAACTTCCTAAATCCCATTCTTCCTAAGCTCGTATCAAGAGAGCAATCTAGTAATGTGGAGGGAAGGAAAATGATGGATAGTATTATCTTAGCTCATGAAGTGGTACGCTCACTGAAGACCTCAAAAAAAAGGAAAGTTGCTTAAAATTTAGATGTCAAAAGCTTTCGACAAACCTAGCTAGCAGTACATTAATCAAATCTTGATATATTTTGGCTTCAATAGTAGATGGACATAGTGGATAATGTCTCTCACCTCCTCATTTTTCTTCTCTATCCTTGTGAATGGATTACCTTCAACCAACTTTAAACATTCTAAAGGAATTAGGAAGGGATATCCTCTTTCCCATTTCCTTTTTATCCTAATGGCAGAGGGCTTAAGACGCCACATCCATGCAACCTCATGCTCTAGGAAAATTAACGATTTGAGTTTCTAGGACTCAGCTCCAAATCATATCCACTAGCAGTTTGTCGACCACAACCTTTTAATGGGTTACTCCTTTTCTAAGAAAGCCACAACTCTTAATCTAATTCTTTCATATTTCATGGAAGCTTTGGGAACAACTATCAATGAAGTCAAATCCTAGATTTATTTCTTCAACACTTTTCCATTGGTCCAAGGAAAATCTCTAGAATTCTCAGGATCAATGGAGCCTCTCTTCCATCCAAGTACTGAGGGGAACCCCTCACTGACTCTACAATAAAACATTCTTCTTGGAAAGAACTCATAGCCAAGCTTGAAAAGAAACTTCCATGTTGGACTTTCTACTCTCTCAACACAACCAATAGACTAGTCTTACTTAAATCTGTCCTTCAATCGATACCTATCTATCTCTTCTCTATCCTATCAGTGCCCAACTACATCCTAAAATCAATTCGTAACTTGCAAATAAAATTCTTATGGGATAGTTCCATAACTCATAGGAAATGGGTCCTAGTTAGTTGGGAAAAAACCTACTTACCCAAATTAGTAGGTGGGCTTGGACTTAGGGATCCAAAGATAAGTAATAACACTCAAAGTGCTAAAATATGGTGGCAATGGGTAACTCATAGACAAGTTTCATGGGACATCTTATGGCAAGACAAATATACCAACGGGATTGATAAATAAAAACTCACCAAATTGGATGGTGACATAAAGGGATCCTCAATCTGGAATGTATCTTGGAGTAATCGAATTCTTATTCAAAACCATAGTTTCTGGGAGGTGAAAGATGATAACAACGCTTTATTTTGGGAATCTTTCTGGTAGTATCTCTACAAACTAGTTGAAACACACCCCATGCTTATCACTCAACAATTCCATAGAGAAAACAATATTACAAAGATACAACACTTTTGGAATACAATAGAAAATGGACAAGGGTATTAGGTTTGGATTCGTCCTTCACACTGGCTAGAAGGAACTCTAGATAACTGGAAAAGTGTTTCAGGGAAGAATTACAACAAATGCAAATAAAAACCAATCATGGATAGGACAAACTCTAATGGGGCTATAATGACGCAACTTGCCTTACACAAAAGGTTCTTGCTTAATAATTACA
>NWUY0300013808.1:44563-55440 GCA_004151065.3 Larix sibirica
CCATAACAGTGCTGATTCATTCAATCGATTGTTGTCCCCCTTGTGCACCTGGGCATGTGCGGATCACTATTCCATAAATATCAGTGTTGAATGTTCCTTTGAATGTCATGCTTATAATTTTGTTTATTGAATGTCATTTATTTGATGTCTTATTACACAATTGATTATTTTCCAATTTCCTCAATTCTATGTGCATGGAATTAATTCATCATAATATAAATATATGCAAGGTAAAATTCATGTTTGGGATTTTAGTTAATTAGTTAAGGGTGTTGTAGTGTGCTTTTGTTGTTATTATACTCAATTATCTATTAAAAATGAAGATTGGTATAATAAATGAAAAAATCAGAGGTCAAATCCAAATTCTCTATAGCCTTGACAACGAACAAATGTTAATGGGTACACGACAACTTCTTTCATTATTCTAGTAAGAAGTGCATGTATGGTCATCTTCATACATGAGGTGATTAACCACGGATGTGGTACATTGCAACATTTATAAAAACCTTATCACACTAAGTTGATCATCTCCTTTTTCATCCTAACTTGAAAATAGAGGTTCTAAGAATTGTAAAGACTCGCCCACCTTGGAAAAACGTGATACCATATCGGCGAGATTGTGCACATGCTCCTACTCTGTGGTCGAACAACCTACTTTTACAAACTATCAACCCATAGTTTCCTTATAGCCCATGTTGAGAAACCAAACACATATCACTATATTTTTTTCTTAACCTTTGAATGTTAAGAAAGCTTCAAATCACCACCTTGAGCCCCTCCCAAGATCACACAATCGAACCCTCTCAGTCATGGCCACTCCCTAAAGGAATTTATCAAACATTTCATTGATACCCTCAAAGTGATAGATGTATACGGAGACATCTTTGCTCCCTCCTCTTCATATACCTCTATATTTAGTGTGGTGAAGTGGCTTTCTCTCTCCTAGAGGGTATACCCTTTTTATGTCACCTTCTTTTACTCTCTTTTATGATATTTTCACTCGTATCACTTCATCACCGAGCCAAACCTCCTAGTCCTAGCCACTCCTTAAAGGACCTCATCAAACATTGCATTGGTACACTCACATTGATTAATATAGACAAAGATATCTCTACTCCCTCATCTTCATTTACCTTTATATCTAGTGTGGTGAAGTGGTTTTCTCTATCTTATTGGGTTTACCCTCTTACATCACCCTCTCTTCTTCGCTTTCTGATATTTTCACTTTTAAATCTTTATATTTTAGCATTCAATAGTAGCCTTGTCACTCCCACATTGTATCAGTGAGTAGTTTACTCCCTAGTCCCATTTACATATTCTCCAAATTACATGAAACTTGGAAACATCTAAGTTTTTGAAATAGATATGACATGGAAATGTGACCTCTCAAAATTTTAGGAACAAGGTATTTCATAAATACAAGAAACATCATTCATTAATTATTTCTAAATAACAAATTAGAAAGAAATAATAAAAATAATTCAAATATAATATGAGCTACACTTAGCTCTCAAATTAATTAACCCCGTTGTCATTTAAACCAAGAAAATCCATTATCCAAAATCATCCTTATATATATTAAGCATTTTCTTTTATTTGAGCATTTCGGTGTCATCATGCTTTGTATTTTTCCATCCATCCATACCATACCATACCCCTTTCATGCCTTCATTCTATTGTAGGATCCTTGCAATACTTCTTAAAAAAGTGCACTCCCATTCCCAAAACCACCCCTTGGAATATTTACAAGGTTCACATTAAAAAATAACAATAATAATAATTTAGTTTGCTTGATTTTGGTTTAAGATCAAGACAAACACCACTTTGGGAGGGCATGGATGCTCCAAACTTACTTCCAGTACAAACACCAATATTTTCACTCTGCATAATAATCCTCTCATTGGAACTACTCTTGAAATTGCTCCCAATCCTCTTAAACCCCTCTTGTCATTATAGGAAGTTGCTCTCAATGCTCTTAAAACCCGTAGGAAACTGCTCCCCATGCTCTTCATACCCCTCCTATCATTGTGAGAGTCCTATGGTTAAATAAAGTATAAAAAAAATGAAAGAATAAATTTGAAAGTCCTATGGTTGTTGAATAAAGTATAAAAAAATGATAGAATAATTATTTTATTTTATTTTGTCATTTGTCTGAATGTATGGTTGTTGAATAAAGTGTGAAAAAAATGAAAGATTAAGTTTTTTATTTTATTTTGTCATTGTTGGAATCCTATGAATCCTATGGTTGAATAAAGTATAATTCTATAGTTGTTGAATAAAGTGTAAAAAAATGAAAGATTAAGTTTTTTATTTTGTCATTGTTGGGAATCCTATGAATCCTTATGGTTGTTGAATAAAGTATGAAAAATTAAAAAACAAGTTTTTTATTTTATTTTGTATACACGAAATGAAAAAGATTTGTGTTTCCAGATTGTTTTTTTTTCAATTAAGTGAAAATTTATTATAAAACACATTTTGAATAATTATGAGAAATTTTCATTTTTAAATAGTAATTAGTTTTCATTTTTTGAAGCCATGTTGAACCCACATGGCCAAATAACATTCTTCCAAGCCTAAAAAGCACGGCTTCATTCCCAAAACAATTAAACAACTCACTATGGAGAAAAGATCAGAAGACTATTGCCTATTGCCTTGAATGCCATTCAACATGCAAAGGTTCGTCCAACAAAAGCTAATAGTATATAAATTTGCAGATAATAACAGAAACACACTTCAACTAGCAAGTTCCACACATTCTATGTCTTGGACTCCTTTATGGCGATTTTTTTGGTCGAAATTTGGCTGGAATTATTAAAATTGTTAGGATTTTAACAAAGATTCGTGTAGGATTTCAACAAAAATGGTCCAAAAAGTTCAAAACATAAAACTATTAGCCAACTCCAAAAAAAGTTCCTTGAATCTAAGAAAAGATGCCCAGAAAGTTCAAAATATAAAACTATTAGCCAACTCACAGAGAAGTTCCTTGAATCTAAGAAAAGATGCATAAAGAGAGAGAAATTGTTAAATTAGAAATTAGAAAAAAAAATCGATGGATAAAAACTACTGGAATAGTTTTGATGGCAACCAAATGTAAATATGATACAACAAGGAAGGTGTTCTTCAGAAAGAAGACATAATTCCGAGAGGAAATAAAATAGTGTAAAATTCAAATTGAAGAATTTGACAAGCAACAAATGAGATTGCAAAAACAGAAACAAAAACATTTTTAGATCGGTGAAAATTGAAAGTTAACCTGGAAGAAGATATGAGAGAATTGCAAAAGAAATGAGTAAGACCTAGTCTATGCGCTACCTAGACGGTCATTTTTTCTGCACAATTTCAACAACGGACAGTCTACAATAAATTATTAACTATTTTAGAGTGGACGAAGAAAGTTGAATAGTTGGATATTATCTCCAAAAATCTACTAAAATGAGGACGCCTTTAAGTTGCCTGCTCAATTCAGTGATATGGGAAGTAATGTTCATTGACCCTCTCCAAAAATCAATCAAATCTATTGTTCGCATACTATTTCTTCTGAAGCAGAATTTATCAAGCGGATTCAATTGCTAGCAAACTTCAAATTAGTAGGGACAGATAATGATCATGGATTCGTGGACAAATTTTGTCAATTCAGAGTCGGATGATTTTGTGGGGTAATGTTTATCCACAAAGCTAGGTTGCAGACAAAACATGGCACAACTAGTGAAGAACCCGTAAGGTTTGGATGTGATCCAGTTGACAACTTTGTGGTTTCATAAGGATAGGCTGTGAAATCTAGAATAGCTACAGTGCTTGGTTGTATATCAAAATACACCTGCAAAGCTAGGCTGCGAGACAGAAATAAGCTGCAAGGTCAATTTGTGGACAGAAGGGTGGCCACAACGGGAGATTGAGAATAGGCAGTATGGAGGAACGATTGTGCACCCTGCGTTCCAATTTTCACAGGATAGAAGATGAACCAAATGGAAGATAAAAAGTACTAGAAGATGAAGTGCTTCAAATTCCAGATGCTATAATATTTAATTTTAGTTAATACTGGTTTGTGTGTATGCCATGGCTCAAAAATACATGTTTTATGAGAGTCCAGTGTGTTTTCTGAAATTGTATTGAACGCTCTATTATATATTTCTGAGTGTTTAGAAGGTATATATGTGTTCACTCTTGGCCTGGCATATGCTTTATGTTTTGTGTTTTCTTGATAACCTGATATGTGGTTACTCAATACTGTTGATTGCATATGATTGTTTGTAGTTAGGACAACATGATCTATGTATAGGCTAGCTGTGGGACAGGAGAAACAATGACCATCTGGAAATGGTTCTGAATAGTTCATGTAATACATGAGCCTCTTCCTTGAACCATGCATCATTCTGTCACCCTGAAGCATTATCTGATTCCATTTCGTGTATATAAACGACATTTATCAGACCATATTCTGATTTTTGAATATGTACATTTTGTACAAAATCTTCATTACTGATTCTATCAAGGAATAATTTTGCATGACAAATTGGTGCTCCTTTTTTGAGAGTTTTTCAGAGAAACTAATATGCTGAAATGCATGACTATAAAGTTTATTTTTAAAGGAAAATCTTATGGGGAAACCCAAGGCACTTCCCCTCATTTCCAGGATGGTACATAGTGTAAACCTGTTGCCATTGATTATGGAGCCTGAGCTAGTAATGAGATTGAGTGAGACATGCAACAAAGGCAGGAACCCTGGGGGATCGACCCTGCGACCTCCTACATAAAGCTCAAAGCACTCAACTACTGAAGCTAGATCACTGGGCTCAAAATGTTTGAAAACATCTCATCCCACCCTCAAGTACTTAGGTGTGAATGTGAATGAGCTCACTGGGACCTTGCCAACCCCACATGGCCTACTAAGGAGAAAACATGTCACAAAGCTGGAGAGGATAACAACTTCTTAACCACCCAAGGTAGACCTAAGTGACACATGACTCTATACGTATTGTCTGTCAACTAGAACTAGACCTAATTGACAACAATTTAGAAACTTGAATAATAAGGAGACATAGTATGCCAACTCAAAAGAAATAATAAGCATAGGTTTGTAGACATACGGGCCTATATAGTATGCCAACTCAAAGGAAATAATAAGCACGGGTTTGTATACACACATAGGCTATGCTTGTTCTGTATGAATTAGCATTACCAAGAATCCCTGCAAGAACACAGCCCATCCTTGAAACAATGGAAACAGTTTCCATCCCCTACAGAAATTTCTCACCTGACAATCTTGCAGACAAATTTGGTGGCACTATGACAGTCACCACACACATGAAGGTTTTTAGTAATCCGAATTGAAGTTCCATGCCCTGTGCTGGTAATTTCAAAAGCAATTGCCAATTTCCCACTATGACTGCAAAGCATGTGTTCCTTAACTTCCTCCTCCACGCCGTGCAACACAAAATTTGTCTAAGTCACATAACCTACCTCCTTGATCTGCTCAGCTAAATTCTCCAATGTTGCATATATGTTCTCAGACTGAGGGTGTGACCTGGCTCCCGCAATGAATTTAAGAATCTTGTAATTTATCTTAATCAAACTGCATCCTACTGGCTTTTTCACTCTCCTCTTTCATCATTACTCTCACTTTTCTTGCATCCTCCCATTGAGAAGATGCATCATAAATATTTGACAAGACGACATATCATCCAGCATTTTCAGGGTGCAATTCAAAAAGGCACTCTGCCACTCGTTCTCCTAACTCAACATTGCCATGAATTCTATAGGCGCCAAGCAAGGCCCCCCACACAGTAGTATCAGGTTCAATGGGCATGGTTTCAATCAAGTCTCGTGCCTCATCCAACAACCCTGCGCACCCAAGAAGATCAGCTGATGCAGGAGCATCTCGCTTAACTTGAAAACTGTCCTAGGTTTGAATTTTGTTTAAAGGTCCTAAAATCGATGTAATGGGCGCCTATGCCAGCCTAAATGATGTAACACATTAACCCGTGTGATTTTGAAGCAATGCGCTGTAATGTTTTGAATTTTCGGGCTGTTAAGAGCATTTATGTTTATTAATGGCTGGTAGTTGATTTTGAAATCTTGAATCCGCGGGCTGTTTGAGAGCTCTGTGATATATAATACATAATTTTCATTTCATTGAAAAAAGAAGAGGAAAGAAGAATAGAGCAGTCAGCAGAGGAGGGTAGCCTGCGAGCTAGAGCGTTGCTCTGAATGCTGTAACTGTTTAGTTATGGGTTTCTGACTCTGAGACCAATTTATGTAATGAGAATGATGAATCCAATATAAAAAAAAAGAGTATTTTGTCCTCCGGGCTCGTTTTCTTTCCATGTGTTTATGAAACCCGAGCACCTGGGCGTCCCATCCCTGAAATTTAAGCCTCTGCAAGTCGTTTTCATGACTGAATGTTTGAATGTGTAGGTTGAACACAGGCTCTGGCTGAGGCCGCGCACTCAGTCCCGTGGCAGATCTGTTTAATGCAGAGAAGGGAGACCTCTGCGTGACGTGTAAGCCCAGATGCGAAGCATCCTTTACATCCTTCAATCGCTGAAGGGATCGACGGCGCATCCTTGAAAAACGGGAGCTGAAGGCTGCGTTTGGATTCCGTTCGGGTGCAGAGGGCGTCGGAACAGGGTCTCGGGGATAGATAGGGGGTGGTTTCCATCTGCCAACGCTCAGGGGTTGGCATCATCAGCCATGGATGCATAGTGCTCTAGTGTGGGTGGGATGACATAATCTTGCCACATACAGTTGAAATATCGGCAACCTTAGTCCACCAACCCTGCATGATTACAAGCAGATAATACACCAATAAAGGTAACTTCATCTGGCTCCATACCTGCCTACTGCATTTATTTAAGAAGAGCAATGACAGCCTCACCAAAACCATGCATACCATATCTTGCAACCATGGAATTCCATGAAACAAAACCTCTCTTAGACATTTTTTCAAACATTGGCGCGCAGGCTGTAGACTTCCGCACTTGGTATAGGCATCTATAAGGGGATTGTCCACATGAACATCGGACTCCAATCAATAGTGAGTGTGCTTACAACATTGTAGAGGTGCTAGATTGGCACACGCTGGGAGGACACTCACCATGGTTACCGAATCCATTGCATTGCCAGACAGTTGCATTTGATGAAAAAGCATCAAGGCCTTTTCAAGGTTCCCATTTTGAGCATACCTAGCAATCATCGAAGTCTAGGAAACCACATTTCTGTTGCACATTTTGTCAAACATTTGGCCCGCAATCTCGCATTTCGCATACATATCTATAAGGTTAGTCCTTGCAACATCTGATTCCAGTCCGTTCTTTATTATATTTCCATGGATGCATTTAGCATGTACCAGAGCCTCAATTGAGATAACCATTTGAGATACTCAACCATGAATGCAGTTAGCAGGTTGTGATAACCCCCACAATATTCCTTCTAGGGAAGGATATCGAGGGGATGAATTCAAGTCAATAAGCAAAAGGAAAACGGGGCATCACACGCAATGAAGCAATCTTCACATTTGGATCAAAGAGTCTGGACCCTATCCAGGGAAACTAATAATACAATAAAAAATCAAACAACTCCAAAATATACAATCACCACTTATCATTCAAAAATGAAGTATCCAAGTGTTTTTTCCCGAATGTTTTAGCCTAAAAGAACAGCTAGATAATGAAAAAGGCAAACTAACAGTCATTCCTCGAGGGAAAAGCAATTTGCCAAAATAGAGATAAACACATCTATAATGCAATAAAAAAATCAAACAATTCCAAAATATACAATCACCACCTTATCATGCAGTTATCATTCAATAATGAAGCATCCAAGTGTTTTTTCCCGAATGTTTTAGCCTAANACCACGAACACAGGGTTGATGGTCACAACATCCAGCCCTGCATCTTTTCCATATTGTAGCGCTACTTGTTCAGCAAGCGTCTTGGCCACCGCATATGGCTGCACAATGAACCATTAAATATTTTGACAAGAATGCTACAACAATTAGTAAATATTGAAAATTTTAAGAGTTCAAGTATATATACTACTTGATTATAGAAATCATGTTTGAAGAAAGAAAAACCTAAATTTAACCATACTGGATTGTTATCAATCTACCCAGGCAGGGGTCTTTTCAGGCAGGTGGAAATCCACGTCTGTCCAGACGGTTTTGTCAATGCCCTGCTTCTCCTCGATTATGCTTATCGAAGCTGTGGACGAAGACGATGTGACCACCATGTGCTTTACGATTTTGGCCTTCGTGCAGTCCCCCAAAACATTCAGCATTCCGTCAACTGCCAACTTGATCACATCGTTCTACGCAGCAGCGATTCTAGCTCGCCAAATTTTAAGAACGTTGGGTAATACATCAATATAGGTAGTGGGCGGAAAACCAAGCGGTGAAGGTACCTACCTTTGGATCTTTGGGGGCTAAGGCGACTGGATGATGCAGGAGCATCTCGTTTAGCTTGAAAACTGTCCTAGGTTTGAATTTTGTTTAAAGGTCCTAAAATCGATGTAATGGGCGCCTATGCCAGCCTAAATGATGTAACACATTAACCCGTGTGATTTTGAAGCAATGCGCTGTAATGTTTTGAATTTTCGGGCTGTTAAGAGCATTTATGTTTATTAATGGCTGGTAGTTGATTTTGAAATCTTGAATCCGCGGGCTGTTTGAGAGCTCTGTGATATATAATACATAATTTTCATTTCATTGAAAAAAGAAGAGGAAAGAAGAATAGAGCAGTCAGCAGAGGAGGGTAGCCTGCGAGCTAGAGCGTTGCTCTGAATGCTGTAACTGTTTAGTTATGGGTTTCTGACTCTGAGACCAATTTATGTAATGAGAATGATGAATCCAATATAAAAAAAAAGAGTATTTTGTCCTCCGGGCTCGTTTTCTTTCCATGTGTTTATGAAACCCGAGCACCTGGGCGTCCCATCCCTGAAATTTAAGCCTCTGCAAGTCGTTTTCATGACTGAATGTTTGAATGTGTAGGTTGAACACAGGCTCTGGCTGAGGCCGCGCACTCAGTCCCGTGGCAGATCTGTTTAATGCAGAGAAGGGAGACCTCTGCGTGACGTGTAAGCCCAGATGCGAAGCATCCTTTACATCCTTCAAT
The DNA here is from genome assembly GCA_004151065.3 of Larix sibirica. Taxonomy (NCBI): domain Eukaryota; kingdom Viridiplantae; phylum Streptophyta; class Pinopsida; order Pinales; family Pinaceae; genus Larix; species Larix sibirica. Next base: position 53,671 of record NWUY0300013808.1, read on the forward strand.
CGCTGAAGGGATCGACGGCGCATCCTTGAAAAACGGGAGCTGAAGGCTGCGTTTGGATTCCGTTCGGGTGCAGAGGGCGTCGGAACAGGGTCTCGGGGATAGATAGGGGGTGGTTTCCATCTGCCAACGCTCAGGGGTTGGCATCATCAGCCATGGATGCATAGTGCTCTAGTGTGGGTGGGATGACATAATCTTGCCACATACAGTTGAAATATCGGCAACCTTAGTCCACCAACCCTGCATGATTACAAGCAGATAATACACCAATAAAGGTAACTTCATCTGGCTCCATACCTGCCTACTGCATTTATTTAAGAAGAGCAATGACAGCCTCACCAAAACCATGCATACCATATCTTGCAACCATGGAATTCCATGAAACAAAACCTCTCTTAGACATTTTTTCAAACATTGGCGCGCAGGCTGTAGACTTCCGCACTTGGTATAGGCATCTATAAGGGGATTGTCCACATGAACATCGGACTCCAATCAATAGTGAGTGTGCTTACAACATTGTAGAGGTGCTAGATTGGCACACGCTGGGAGGACACTCACCATGGTTACCGAATCCATTGCATTGCCAGACAGTTGCATTTGATGAAAAAGCATCAAGGCCTTTTCAAGGTTCCCATTTTGAGCATACCTAGCAATCATCGAAGTCTAGGAAACCACATTTCTGTTGCACATTTTGTCAAACATTTGGCCCGCAATCTCGCATTTCGCATACATATCTATAAGGTTAGTCCTTGCAACATCTGATTCCAGTCCGTTCTTTATTATATTTCCATGGATGCATTTAGCATGTACCAGAGCCTCAATTGAGATAACCATTTGAGATACTCAACCATGAATGCAGTTAGCAGGTTGTGATAACCCCCACAATATTCCTTCTAGGGAAGGATATCGAGGGGATGAATTCAAGTCAATAAGCAAAAGGAAAACGGGGCATCACACGCAATGAAGCAATCTTCACATTTGGATCAAAGAGTCTGGACCCTATCCAGGGAAACTAATAATACAATAAAAAATCAAACAACTCCAAAATATACAATCACCACTTATCATTCAAAAATGAAGTATCCAAGTGTTTTTTCCCGAATGTTTTAGCCTAAAAGAACAGCTAGATAATGAAAAAGGCAAACTAACAGTCATTCCTCGAGGGAAAAGCAATTTGCCAAAATAGAGATAAACACATCTATAATGCAATAAAAAAATCAAACAATTCCAAAATATACAATCACCACCTTATCATGCAGTTATCATTCAATAATGAAGCATCCAAGTGTTTTTTCCCGAATGTTTTAGCCTAAAAGAACAGTTAGATATTGAAAAAGGCAAACTAACAGCCATTCCTCGAGGGAAAAGCAATTTGCCAAAATAGAGATAAACACACCTATCTTACAATGGAACCTATATCACATTATCATTCATAATGCTTGGTACAACGTGTCGAGCTTATTAAAGACCATATCTAAAATCAATGTTTTGACGTACTTGAAGAAGGAGATGGAACTTCAAATGATAATGTTTGCTAAGTCTGCATTGCGAAGCTTTCACGTGATAAGGTTTTCTAAGACTGAATTGGAAAGCTCATAGAGCTATGTACGAAGTATATCACTTCAATGTTGTGGAAAGGACCACCCGTGAAAGAGTTGTATAAGGGTTAACCAAAACATCCTCGATTTTTGGGAATTCGGTGATTTAAATCATAGTAGCATAATTCGAGTACGAATACGGATACGAATACGATTCGATACGGAAAAAATATGT
>NWUY0300013808.1:65544-75921 GCA_004151065.3 Larix sibirica
TGTGCTGATGTATTTTAAAATTTATTCTTCAACCTCACATTTTACGCTATTAATGATTATTTCCACGAATGCCCTCTAGATGCCAATTCTGTAAAACCACCATGAACATTCGGGCTACAAAGAAAGCTAAACGGTGATCAAAATTCCTCCCACTATCCGCAGTTGCAGAAGTTTTGCTCCGCAAATAAATTGGTAGCTTCATCGGTTTTGGTCTGAAATCCTCATACTGCTCGTAGAAGGATTGTCCTGCTTTGAGTGTTTGTGTATGTTATTGCAGATAAAAGAAATTTGCAGCAACAGATGTGGTTTTGTTTGTTAGGTTATCTAGAATTTGAAACTTGAAACTCCGTCATAATGGGAGGAAACATCTAAAATCTAACACTGCTCGAGATTTATGTGATCTAATAGACTAAAAATTGACCCAACCTACGAAGCAAGGTCATAAAGGGAGTAGAAATCTCACAAACAGACCCTCGCATGGATTCTCACGCCCATAATTACAAGCAACAACGATTACATCTGAAATGTCTGCCTTACTCGATCTACAAATCAAATCTGGTGCCAGGTCTTACTAAACTATATACAAAGACCGAAACCTAGCCTTTAATCATGAGCAATAAAACCATAGCACAAGCTTCACGCTTTATAAGCGACATGTGTCCTAAGACCTTGCTAGATCCATATCCAGTGTTCTGATTCTCGGCTTTATATAAACACGGAAAATGAAACGTAGAAATCCCACATGTCTTTCATGAGAATCACGAAAAGAAAGCACAACTTCCTCTATTGTTCACAGACTAAAAGCAGAGTAGAGAGCCATCAGGAGAAAGAGACGATGGAAAACCATCTACTAAGACAACTACCAGAATGCGCACACCCATGCCTAGACTAATGAGATGGATTGAGATGGGGATGCCCAGACTAATGAGATGGATTGAGAGGGGAGGATTAGCTCAGCTAAGCATTTATGATCGTCTTGTTGCACAGAGATTACGAAGGTGCCTACTGGATTTGATGCACAGAACAGGGCTTTCGTAGCATGCCATACTGGGAAAGGTGAAGCTGAAGCTTGTAAAAAAAATTCAAATGATAATGTTAATCTTACAGTGCTTGATACAATATCAATACTCCGGGAAGGAAGTTCTCACTTTGTTGAAGCTAAATCTAAACATGTTCCCAGTGGAGAGAAAAGAAATCATGCAAATAGTGTTACGGAGTCAGACAAGACTACATGACTATAGGATTTTATTTAAAGGGATTTTAAACTTCTACAGTACATTAAATGGCCAGAAATGATCTATGCTTGCACTCTTCGAACTCATTTACAGGATTACAAATAAACCACAAATAGAAGTTCAGAAAAGATGCACCTTGTGATGCTGTTGCGCTGCTGGTGATGCTGCTGATGATGCTGCTGTGCTTATGATGATGTTGTGCTGATGCTGCTGCTGGTGATGCTGCTGTGCTAGGGTTTTAAAGGAGAGAGTGCAAATAGGAAAGGAATCTTGCAGCGAGGCGTTACCAAGAATGGATGGACGCGTTAGAAATAATGGATGTAGGCGTTGCATTAGTTTAATGTGACGCCTCCATCCATTCATAATCGAACGACACTTGCTGACATTCATAATGATTCTCTTTATGTATAGTAACGGCACTTGCAACATAGGCGTTTTCATATGCACACATAGACAATGCTGAGTTGTTTGCAATAGTGGCGTTTTGGTATTAATTCATCTCTGCATGGGGAGTATTAATGAGGGGTTTTTATGTGTGTACGAGAACAGCTGATATATGTCTTTCTTGCAAAAGAATATGCTACGATCCTTAAAATCCTTGCTCACGACTCAATACACCAAAATCACTTTCAACCGACGATAGATCCACCTAAAATCCTACATGCATAACGATGAATGATATTATGTTAAAATTAATAAACTGCATTGAAACTGTTCCGACCAGCAAAAACTCCATTAAAGATAGAAAGAAACCTTGGCCACAATAACCTCTGTACTTATCTGTATGCGTTTAGGTAGTAGACATATCGACCACGACACTCTCAGTCGGAGCCGTAGGCAGACTATGCCCCGATTCTTCATCACGCTCCTCAGCAAAACCACCGCGGTGCCACCATTAACATTATTGTTAATGTTAACACCATTGTCTTCCTCGTTCTCGTAAGCACTCCTGGTGCATTTGAGAAAATGGCCTCACAGCATGGCCAAAGTCAGGATATCTGCCAGAGCGGGTCGCAGGACTGTCGAGGATGACCGATCGATTCCCTTCCCCACCGCGTGGCGACAATGTGATTAGCAAAAAAACCGTAACCCAAATTCTCATTAGCAAATGGACTTTTCGGTAACCTGTTAGTAAACCCTAAATTCGGGCCATTGGATGATGTGCTCAACAAAAGAATATGCTGCGATCCTTAATCACATCTGCCCATCCTTAATCCCTCATTAAAAGCTTGCGATTTCCCCCCATATACAAATGTTCATTGTAGCGCGTATCGGCGAATAAATTGTTGACAATATAAATTTTTTTTAGTATTTCATTTTTAGTTTCTTATTGCAAGTTTATAATTTTATTCACCAAAGGAAGATTAAAGTCCCAACTCATGAGATATGGATTTCTCGTAATGGTTTCAACCTATGTTGATTATTTTATTTCATGACGATTGAATTCATTTTTTGGTTGTTTGTTTCGTTTGATTGTATTGAAGTGTGTTTGTCGGCATTTAGATTAGGTTAGGCTAAGCTTCAATCCTGCACATACAGGGCCGACACCTCTAAGCTTACGACTCCCCGGTGGACAATTTAGTGTCGAAATAAATAGCATATATTTTTACCGACACCCCTCTGTGACTTCTTAGTTAGGATTCCCCCCATGTATATCCCTGGTGTCTCAACTCTAATGTGTGTGATGAAGCTTTTTGATCCCGTTGATCTCATTCTGCTTGTAGACCCCTGTGGATTGAGTGCGAGCTAATGCTATCCTACTCACCAGAAGTGTTCCCCTGAGCCTTCAAACAAGTCTTCCCTTCCTTGAAATTGTTTAGTGGTCGGGAGAGTAGGTACTCCTTGATTTAAGAGGTTTAGCCTACTTGCTTTAAAAAGGCATTACTGTGGTAGCTTCGTTGCACCTATGGACGGTGGCTAGCAGTGAAGCTAAGGCCGTGTCATAACTGGAGCTTAGAAGGAAATCCAAGGCCAATACCTTTCCATCATTAGCCAACTAAAGGACTGCAAACAAAGAGAGGGTTTCAAAGAAATATCCAAGGAAATAAAAAGAAAAAGTATCAATTTAGGAAAAAATGAAAATGAAAAGTCAAAGTGAAATAGAAGGGGGGCTTGCTAAAGTCGAGGGGGAAACTTCTATCATATTATCCATCTGTGAGACACCCTGCTCCCTAGCGTTTTCCTAACTAGATAATGTCATAGAGGCCCTTGATATCCCCTCTTCTCCAAGAGTAACTCAAACCTTCCACTGATCAAACAATTCACTTGGCTAGCCTATAAACTGCTTTACCATCCACTCCACCCAATGAGCAAGGTTGATCTTTGCAGTACTTTGTGATGATATTGTTAGAGAATAATATGTACATAACTCATTTACTTTTACTCTATGTTTTGTTATGTTTTTGTGCTATAAGGGCATGTCATGCAATGAGTCGCATATAGTGATCACAGGTTATAGGATGGGGCATTATGCTTAGTTGCTCATCAATACTTCACATAATTCACATAATTAACTATTAAGTGTTTTTACTCCTCTACAGGCTTGATATATGGTTCTCATATAATTTTGCATGTTGGTCAAAATTTGACCAAGTTTATTTTTTTGACTTGGTCGAACCCAAGTTTGACTTGATCAAAGGGGTCAACTAGCAGCATGGGACATTCACTTAGTCATCATTCATCATGTCTTAACCTTTGGAGGCCAATTAGATCCCTACCAATAGTATTTGTAACATTATTTAATTAATTGCTTAAATGTGGAATTATTTTCTCAAGTCTGGAATTTTATCCTAAGTTTAATTTAATTATTTTGAGCTAATTTAAAAAGACACATTGCAAATTGGATTTGGGCATAAACATTATGCACATTATGGTTTTGGGGGTCAAGGAACTCATCTATGGCATTAGGTTTGCATTTCGAGCAAAGGAAGGAAAGGATCTAATTGATGCCACATTATTTAATTTTATCCTAAAGTTCAATTTAAAAATTATTAAGGTTCATCATGTATGGTAGTGGGATTCCAGAAAAGTAAAGTAGTGACTTGGGCAACCTTGTATTGTATTTCTAAACACATTCATATCATTTACATGGCACAAAAACACATTTTCCCATCATTCCTAGCATGCCATGTCAAGGAGGGGTGCACTCTCTCATTTGGGGTGCACTTGGTCATTAGAGACTTATACTTTAGCATTTGAGCTGATGTAAAAGGTGGAAGGGGCCACCAAGGCAATCCCCTAGTGGCCCCAAACAATGTAACAAACTTATCACTTGTAATTTTTTGCAATGTAATTGGGCTCATGGAGGTAATTCACACCCCTCCAAGTGACTGCCATTTCCAGCATTATGAAATATTTTAAATGAGAAAATATTTCATCCATCGATCTTCTTCACTCATCTTTTACTCTCAGCTATTTGTCAGATTTTTTGCTCACTCTCCCTCTATAAAAGGGAGTGAGCCAACATTTGTATAGGACTATTGGCTCCTTTCAGCAGTAATAATAACAAGAATTTTTTGTGTGCAAAATCTCTTGTTTTTGGGTTGTGATGATGAATATGATCTCTCACCAATCCCTATTGGTTGTTAAATCTTGATTGCAACTTGTTTTGGGCATTTTTACTCAAGTTTTCATGAAGGAGAAGGAGAGCCATCGTCGCCCATGCACCCTGCTTGTCTGAGTGAAGAAAGTTCTCTGCCTAATGAAGTCAATTTGCCTCAAGCTTTCAATTTCTCGCCAATCCTCTAGTTGATTTGCATGCTTTCTTATGTTACCATACTAAGTTTAATTTGGTCCAATGATTTGCTTACTAATTTGGCCTTTTGTGGCATGTTGAGGAGGAAAGCTTTCAAGTGCGCCCAAGCAAGAGAAGAGGAAATTTCCTGAGTCTGAAATCTATTCAAGAGCAGTTGGGGAGGAGAGAACACTTCATCAATCATCCGAAACAAAGGTAAATACCACAAAACTTTGGTTAAAAATCTTTGAAACGCATTTGCCATCCATATTTCACGATTTACTTTGTGTGTTTGTGTGTTTGCATGTGGGGGGTTATAGTAAATTTTATATGGTTGTAGCTTTCATGCTCTGTTAGGGGGTTTGTTTCATGTTAAATGTGGGTGTTTAGTGACTCCATAGTGCCCCCTCAATAGGCACTGGTCTTAGAGTTAATCTTCAACCATCTAATTATTGGTTTTTTCCCTTTGCATGCGTTTTATCCTCGTTGTCCTGAATGTTACAGATTTGATATATTAGTTACAGCGAGTATATTTTGGTATTAGAGTGATTTCAAAGTCAAAACCCAACTCTTATATTTTCCCCAAATACACTTCCTATACAAATTCTATGTCTAGGGTTGAAAATACTTGACTAAAGTAAGAGTTGGTTACTTATCTCTAACACCTAAACCTTTTGGTATCATTTTACAATCTGCTAGACATTATTTATGTGCTGGTCTATTTGCTTACAATGGTTAAAATCTAGAATAACCATCCTCAAATATTAGTCTAGTTATCATTAGTATACCAAGAGGGTCTATTCATTTCAGGTAGCTTCAAACTCATCTCTTTACTTGTATGCTGCTTGACTTGGTTGTTTAGGGTGATTTGCTCTCTGTTATATTGATTTTTCTCCCTTCAAGAGTAATTTCCCCAGGGGTACCAATTCATCAAATTTATTAAAACCTCAAAGGTGCCTTGCTACTTTCCGGAAAGCGGTTATGTGATTACTGTAGGAAAGTTGAGTTCTCTACAAGCACTTAGGAAAGCAGGATTAGGGACACCTCCCATGGCTAGTCTAGGTCTGCCTTCAGCGGATCCGAGAAGTCTAAAGAGAGAGGAAATTTCCTGGCGTGACACTTTGGGGCAAATTCCTGAGGTTTCACTAGTCTGGGAGTCATTACCCTCTGCCTATACAGAGACCACCCCATTTTGTGACAATAGCATCATTCATTAATCTTGGTTCAGGGATGAAGCATCACAAGGAGGGAGGACATGTAATGAACCTTATTTAGACAATTTTTATTACTAATTATCAAATTAATTAGGAACCCTAAGGGTCACAACATTTCACTATGACCCACCACTTCAACACTATATATGCCAAAGCCATTCATTCATTGTAATATACAATATATTATTATTATTATATATTTGTGCATTGTGGGTTCACTAATCTCTACATTGTGTGCGAGATGGATTATCTACCTCTAAGCTCATAAAAATGTGTGTACCCTTGACACACCATCATCCCCTATTCCAAAAAATACCATGACTCATACCCACACCCACACTCATACCCATGCACCCTGGAAATATAGGAGATTCATGAGCCAAATAACACCAATGAATCCATCCTCGATGCTATACAAAATTGTTGCTTGATACTCTTACGCACAATATAAACATTCCCTGATGGCAACACTGGGTGTCAAAGAATTACATAGGTTTTAGGTTTTCTGACATTATAAACTATAGGTGGATTAAACCATGAAAAAACATAAAAAGATTTGACCCTGTCCGAAAAATCTATTGAGCCCAAAGATGTGCTTTCCCACTTTTATGTAACATCAATGCCTAACCAGTAAGGCCATATCAACCATGTAGGCAGTCTGGGAGTTCATGATACTTGTTTTGATTCCTCAAAAATGACGCATATACATCTTGGTCATCTCCAACTAACGCCTCATAGGAGCTTCCCTTGCCATTTTCATAGACTTGATCAGAATAGGCCTAGCTTGCACTGATGCAGATGTCATATAGCCAGATCACTACTTGCTTGGTTTCTTTTTTATATTTACCCTTGTTAGATTCTTCCACACTTCAGCAATTTTACCTATTTGTTTGATTTATAATTTATAGGCTTGCAACAAACTCGACCAAAATATGTTAATAAATATGAATTTGCTCAAACCTTCACTTTCATATCTGCAAAAGCGCCAACACAAGCATACACACTTTAATCTTAACATCTCATAGTCAGTTCCATCATTTTCATTGACATTTATCCATCACCGGTTATGGTATTAGGATTAGCTGTATAATAAATTAGGCAAGAATACAAAATTTGATCCCATTCTGCTTGACAATCACTTGAATTAAAGTCATACAGAAGTTTTATAAAAACTTCAGCATTTAACTCTGCAGGTGGGATATTTGGTATCTATGGTTGCAGCTAAACGCAAAAATAGAGAATTAAGAAGACAACCATCACCCCCCAGCAGTTCCTAGCTGCTTGGACAAATCAATAGTTCCTCATTTAGCAGTTCATGTGAAATATTATGAGAAATGGCCCTGGTAGAGATCCTAAGTAGGTTATCAAGGATAATTATCCACAATTTGAGATCCACTTTCTCAATGAGGATGTGGTGCTAGCTACCGTAATGGCTCTCTTAAAAAAGGATCAAAACAAATGACAAATTCCATGGTTATCTTTGTAAATAGGTATTATTTTACCAGACTCCAGTGACCACTTCTCACCATTCTTGTATTGCAGAATAGGCATTTTAACACTGTAGCATTCTGACAAGCAAAACACCTTATCGATCACACTTCACTATTAGCTAAATAGCAGGTATCCAGATTAAGCAGGTACACTTTTGCACTGGTGGATATGTTTGAATAAAGCAAATCAAAAGAGTTGTAAACTTGTAACAACACAAATTCCTCCAAATGCAAATAAAATATATAAAGCACACTAATAGGACACAAATTTCATCAGAATTTACACAAGTTAGTTGACTTTAATCTTAACAGAGTTGCTCAAGAGAATCGTTGTGCAATCATCCATTTGAAACTCATCTTTCTTAAAAGGCTGTGCAAATGGCCCTTAAACTGATAAATAAAGCGACAACAGTCTCACCTGCCATTTTCTGCTCGATCAATTTTCCTATGCTTCTAAATCATATTTCTTTAGTATCCCTCCATTACGAACTAAGATGTGAAAGGCAATAGGCAGAGATTTGGGCCCTACTCCATAATGGTTTTGAGAAGATGTTCATAACCACTAAGCATACCCTATTCATTATTTATCATCTCATATTCAAATTTAAAGTAAAATGAAAAGAAAAAATAGCACAACCTTCACAAAAAATAGAGCATAGACAAAAAGAGGAAATGATGATACTTTTCTAAGATGTTCTCCTCTCTTTACACCATAAGCATAAAAGAGACAATAATAAATATGAGCAATCAAGAATTAAGGGAGAAGCCACATTAAATACCCTAGCACAGTATCACTGATCAGTATGCTTCCATTACCCACCTTGGAAGAGGGGCATGCAATTTAACCATACTACCTGTGACAGGATGCTCAAAGCAGAGACTCTCTGCATGCAAAGCATGATTGGCATAAGTAGTACCTTTCCAGGTATGAGGCCCTTCATACTTGACATCCCCTCTAATAGGCAATCCCATGTATTGGCAGTGCAAACGAATCTGATGTGTTCTTCCACTTAGAGGATAAGCTCGTATTAGCACTTCATCATTGTTTCTGATGTTTGGTGAGTTAACAATGTTACAGTCTCGTCCAGCAGCCTTCAAATTTTGTTCTGTAACCATAACTTTTTCCATACTATCTGTAGAGCATTCTCCAAATGTAAAAACATCTTCTTTAAGGTCAAAAGCAATGTCTTGAGAAGCATTTTGTGCCTCGTCAAAACTTTCACGCTGGATTCTATGGTTCCCATTTACAGCTAAGACCTTTAGATGAGTTGCCATTTCCCTAACAACAGTGCCACCTGGAAGAATCCTTCCAACATCTGTCCTAGAATACACACGCCATGCACCAAACTTTGATCTTCCATGGCCAGACTCAATATATATATTGTTCCATTTTGGATCAGGTCCGATACACAGGGCAAGATATGTTTTTCTCACTTTCCGATCTGTAAATGCCTTCACAAGCTTCCCTGCTATTTTATGCAACTTAGTAATGACCATTACTCCACTGGTGTCTCTGTCAAGCCGGTTGGCCATATGCAATTCCAGTGGATTAACATCTTTTACAGCACCTGAATCATAATGGAATGATCAAATCGCATTTGTTTCAAAGAAAATAGGGGAAATATTACTCAGATGACTGTCACAACAAAATATCAGTTGTACATGACACCTGCAAAAGAGCCCTTCCTAACAAACAGATAATGGTATAAATTGGTATTGAACTTTCCATGGAAAATTATTGAGGGGCATTACCAAGGAGTTTAGGTTCTAAGGAAAAATGATAGGCCAGAACTTAGAAAGTAATAAAACAAAATATCAAATGAAGGTAAATATTAATTAGACATCGAGTAGAGACAGCGACATTTAACAGCAACCAGAGGACCTTTTGTATTTGCAATATGGCTGGGGAGGCAGATCCTTCAAGTTGTCAGGTTTGGCAATTCTTGCAAGAATTTTGCAGCTTGGCACATTGTTTCTAAGGAGTTGTAATGGAAGTTTGAGGGGCCAATGACTGGATGCGACTTGGCTGGGGCTTGGCTGCAAGATGTATATCAGTGTTTCCAACATCATGAATCACTGACATTGCATTATATCATGATGTGCCCTAGATGGCAATATTATCACCTAAAAATATCACAATGTTTGGCAATGTTTAAAACATCACAATATTTTCACAAAAAATTGCGAGTCGATACAAAACATCACCATCCCGCAGAGAGACTGGCATATAACCCATTTTGACTTTTAATTTCCTCATTTTCAAAACAGAGTGATGGGGTTTCAGAGCAAAGGCGGTCTCCACCATGTTTCTTTGAGCTGAAGACCAAAAATAGAGTGTTTTCATTTGCGATCATCAGTTTATTGTGGACTGGGGATTGATTCCCATCAGCTGTTTCCACATTTGCATGTAGGTGTAAACATTTCTACATTATTTTTGTTTTTTCTTTTAGATTTTTTAAAGGGTTTGCAATGTCCATCAGTTTTCCCTCTTCTTGCTAACCTTTAAGGGGAGATATACCATTTATTTAAAATTTAGATCTGATTTTCTATTGCGGCATTCTTTTTATTTTGAAAATTCAAGCTTCAAAGTATCTTGCTTTTCATTTTTCTTTGCCCTAGGTTTAGTCATTGCTATCTGAAAATGCCAAGATCTTTGGACCCTAATATGTGGAAATTGTTGATTTTTTAGCAGCATCGAGAGCCAT
>NWUY0300013811.1:2545-13173 GCA_004151065.3 Larix sibirica
TTTAAATTGATAAAATAAAGTAAATAATAGCTTTATTAAACATAGATGTACTAAATTATGGGTGCATGAGCTAAGAAAGTAGCGAAAATGAAGTCGTGAAAATAGACAATTTTCTGATCCCAACAGTTAGTTCAAGGAATCCTACTTTATTGTGAAATAACGAGTCTTTTTCATGAAGAACATCAATCAATTCTTTTGATCTCATGCAAGAAATTCCACAATGTGTAGGATATTATTAAGATGTTTATGATTGACTGTTATATGTGCATGTTAGGTAGGATATGTAGGATAACATTTAATTGAATGTTATGCAGGTAATTTATATCTAGGTAGCCTAGAATAGAACATTAATCAATTTTATGAGATCATAGAAATTGATTGATTGAACAACTACATTGGCTATAAATTCTTCCACACCAACTATCCAAGGTTTCACTCTTGATCGCATTCTCATCGCATTCCCTATCTTCCATACGAGTGACTAGCCTATAATAGGAAAGATTAGAACCATTACCTTTCGAATTACAGAAAGCACAATACAATACTATTCATTTGAGATTGTCTTAGAGAGCAACCTATTTAGCACAATATTAGTTTAGACAACATTTTTATGAAGAAAGTATCATTTCACATTGTTGGAAACTGATTAGTATTTCTCCTTTTCCATCGATTGGAGTTAGTATGGTTGTTGGTATAGTGTTAGTTATTTGGGGAGGTATGAGAACTTGTATCTTATATGAGAAAGTTTATTTTATAATTCCTACTAAAGTTCATTCATAGAAAAGGGTAGACCTCTATGGCTATTCCTCACTGCAAACTTTTCTAAGTTTATTGTTCTAAAATTGCTAACCCAAAAGGATAGACTTCTATGGTTGTTCTTCACTACAAAAAGTTAATATTTAAATTAGTTTTGCATTACACACTTTCTATGATTTATTGCAATTCTTTTAACAATCTTCTTTCCTATATAATATAACCATGGCAGCTCAAGATAAAAAGTTATAAAATAATTATGGATGCCCTCAAAATCCCATCCTGGTATTCTATAAGTCACTGGTCTTCAAGTTATAGTTGTAAAGCCTCATCTGTAAATGCACCAACATCTTGTTTCAGCTCCCTACTAACTAATGGATAGGTTAGTAAATAGTTCCATAATTTCCTTTATATGAGAATCCAATGGTAGTAGGGAAAGAGAATGTACACTTTATTGATTGTTCATCAATAATTTTGGTCACAAACATAGTGTCTCCAAAAACTTCTAAGTGGATAATATTCTTCTCAATTGATAGTTTTAATAGGAACCTTGATGCAATGAAATCCAAAGTTATTGGTCACTCTAAAGACAACTTATTTCAACTTTGGGGTGCATATATTGTAATTTCATATAAATTTGTAGCTAGTCATGACAGATATGTCAAAATTGTTTGAATACATTGCCAAAATTCCCTCTAGTGTAGAAATATAATTTAATGACGCTCAATCTAATATTGGTCAACGTCATAGTGGCATCACCACCAAAGAATAATATTTCATACCATTTACAAAAACCTATATCAAACTCTAGAATAGTTTCCACATCAAGGAGATACCAAGTAAGGTTCGGTAGACCCTTCCTGATCCAACATAGTATCCTCATGGAGGAGGAGCACATAGAAGGGTTAGTTGAGCTTCATTAAGGAAAGTACTCAAATAGAGGGGTGTTGAGTGGAAGAGTCGACTAACCATTCCTTAAGCATAGTTTTTTTCCTTGAGGGGGATCCCAAGGAAGGGTTGCTTGACCCTTCCTCAAGCATATCAATCTCATAAATATGAAAAGGTTTTATACACCCATGCACACCCCATGCATCACATTGACTAGTTTCATGGAACCATGTTGGCATTCAGAGTGTAAATGATACCACAAATTTGGGCCCTATCTGCTCACATAGCATATGTTGTGATAGTTGTTGTGTAAGCATGTTTTTGTAGTGAACTACATTCGGCTTGCCTCAAATTTTCTAGATTCCTAAGAAGTCATCTCCCAAACATACAATTTTAAGATCCTCATAATTTTTAATGTCTCGGATGTGGCCTTCATCCTTTTTGTAGTTTTATTTCATGATTCTCTTGTCAAAATTTTGTTGCGATTTTGCATTTGGTAAATTTGGCAACATAACTACCAATGAGGTTCCCAACCCTGAAAATGTTTCCACACCCAATATCTGATATATAAAATAAGTGCTAGAAAAACTTGGAGAGGTAAAATGCAAATAATGGACATATACCAATAGAAATCCAACATTCTTAATATTTACACCCATATTATTGATAATATGTTTGCTTGTATGCTTCTGTATTGACTGACTAGAAAACAAAAAAAACCTTCCTGTATATAGTATATGCCAATGTTGCTTTAATTAAAAAATAGCTAGCTAATCCTACCTTATCTTCATCTAAATATTTCATTCAACTACTTATTCACAATTTGCTAGGTGTGCTCTTGCACTTATTCTCTTAATTTGAAAAGTGTGCTCATGAAATTTGAAACTTGAAATTAACAAATATTTACTGCCAATTGTGCTCTTGCATTAACTATTCTGATATTTATAGCATAAATAGCATAGTCATTTTAACCTTCGGCTTGTTAAGCACGACAATTATTGAAACTTTTTATTGTCAAATTCCTATTCGACCCTTTTTATTTGTTATTAATTTATTCTATTTTTATTATCAGATGGATTTTTATTTATTATTATTATTTATTATTAAATGGAAGAAACTACTAAACACTTATTTTAACCATGTTGTAAAGTGCACTTGTCTTCTCTTGGTATAACTAGTTCATTCTTTTAATATTTTTCCTTTTATTTTAGGAAGATCATGATTTCCTTGTTGTATCTTAGAATTGATGGCCTCCATGTTATGACATTAGTCCTATAGATATGTTATGTCCCCCATAAGATCGGAGTTATGCCTGTTTTTACTAGTTTCGTATGCTAAACGCAACTTGTTTCCACAAATTAACTCCATGTGCTAATTTGAAGAAAAACCATTTGTAATTTTTTGTGATTTAGATTAATATATTAGAAATCTATCATGTTTCACAGATTTGTTTGAATTGCCTAGTGCATGAACAATTTTCTCCATCTATGACTTCGAGAGAATCTAGCTAAATTTTGATTCTAATTAATAATTTAAGAGCTTTAACATCGAGATGATATAGTTACAAATTAGTCAGCATTAAAAACGCGAATCAATATTGGAGATCCAAGTGAGTAGATTGCATTATCGAGCTAGACTAGATCCCTTAAAAATTTTAAGCTTAAGCTAATAAAAGATTCCTTATTTGTAAAGTATTGTCACCATACATGGGGTTCTAATCTTGTAAGTAGACTTTGAGGTAGGGATAAATTAACCCCTCAAAGCAGAATGGCATTGGACCAAACCCCATCTACATAATCCATACAAAAGTGATTAATATAGCTTGTGAAAAACGCACAATTTTCCTCCCTCATTTCCCCCGGCATGCTCAAGCTAATAGAAAGGATATGCAAAAGTATGTCCAAAACCAAGGACAGGCTACCTATGGCCCTATTAAATCATTGGTGACAAAAAAGAATCAAACCTCCATGCATCAACTTTTCAATTGTTATTGAATGATCGTGAGTGTGAAAACTTCTCCGAGTTATAACCATTTTTTGTAGCTCCCTCGGAGAACCGCTGGACGGCATCGCCCAACATGTTTCTCCAAGAACTTCTCGTAGTCCAACTCGAAGGTGTTGGCGTCGCAGGAAGTCGGTCGCTCCTGAAGCTGGCCAATGGCCTGCAGCTTCATCAGGAAAGAGATTGTTTGCATGTCCCGAGCAAATGGCGGTTTCCAGCTCTTCAGAGGGATGGCCCTACAAATCACATACAGCTCAACCTCCTCAATGAATCTCAGGGGGTCCCTGAACCCTTATTTCGTAGGATAGAAGAATGGTGCCTGCAGTATGTTTAGGGTTCCAAACCCTGACGAATTCTCATTTTTATGCCCGCCATCAAGTCCATTTGATGACTTCAGATTTTCCCTACCCATAGAGCAAGAATTTGTCATCTTCTAAATAGGACGATGATCTATATGAATTTCATGGCGAGTGCTCTGACTCGATTTGCTCTGGGATGATTTTTTAAGCCCTACCTAGAAGTACAAGAAATATATTTGTTGGTTGTGGCTTCTCAGTTTAGTCCATTGAAGGCTTCATGGTAATTTTCATAACAGTTTAATGTAAGCTTCCTCCTAGAGTTCTTTAGATTTTATTTGGAAGGCCCATAGGCCCTAACATTTAAACCAAGCTCTAGTACCAAAGGTAGGATCTTAATTTCAAATTAGAAACCTAAATTTAAGTTAAGAACAAAATACCTCCAAATAATACTTTTAATAAATTAATTACCTGAAATTGTATTTCATGTTTATGGAAAATTATTACCAAGTGAGAAAAAAAATGATAGCAACAATAAAACAATAATTACCCTTAAACTTACTCCTAATATTTTTTCAAGATATCACAACTATACTTTCAAGTAAACTATAATTCCTAGTTAAAGAGAAGAAGACATACCTGTGACAGGAATTTGAAATTACAGACATATTGTAGAAGTTGTTAAGAACATGGTGGCAACAGCTAGAAATCGACATTTGGTGGATTTCTCTCCCCCCAACCAAACCCTTAGTCATATACTAAGAGCCCCCAAGCCCTCACTCAACAATATTGAGCCAACCAAACATCATAATCAGAATCCTACCTATGATAGGAATTTGAAATTACAGGCATACCATAGAAGTTGTTAAGAACATGGCGACAATAGCTAGAAAACCACATTTGGGGGACCGCTCTCCTCCCAACCGACCCCTCAGTCATAGACTAAGATCCCCTGAGCCCTCACTCAGTAATACCGATCCAACCAAACATCATAATCATAACCCTATTCTACCCTCGGCCTCTAAACCTCCATCTCCATAGAACCCCTCCCCCCGAACAAACCTACCCAAACAAGAGCATAAAAACAAAAAAAACCAATCAACCCTCAATTCCCCTATTTATGCAGAAAATTCAATTTTTAATTTTATAAGAAAGAATTATGCATGAGGGCCACATTGCCTTTATGCATCCTACTTTATTTAATCAAGTTTAGTTAACTTAACCTATATTAATCGCTAATTAACTTTATTAATATTTCTCCTATTTATTTGTGTCATTGAATTAATTGCACTTTATTAATACTTCATTAGTAGCTAATGAAGGATTAAGAATTCCAATCCTTAATTTAGTTTTTAGGGGTGTCACAATATCTAAACTATTTATTAGTTAGTTGTTAAATATTAATTGTAATATGGCATGCGCGTTAGTGAAGAGTTATGTTCCTTCACTATTTGGCCATATATAAACATTGACCAATTATCATTGTGTCATATTATCAATTTATCAATAAATATATTCATTATTTGGAAATACATCTTCCAATGGTATTCACATCAAGGGGTTTCCAATGGAAGGGTCGATCAACCCTTCCTCAAGCATAGTTTTATCATGAAGAGGGGGATCTTGGGAAAGGGTCAGGTGACCCTTCCTCGAGAATAGAATTTTCATCTAGGGGAACCTAGAGAAGGATCAACCAACCCTTCCTTAAAGATTGTATTTGTGCCAAGGGGTATCCAGTGGAAGGGTCAACTAACCCTTCCTCAAGCATAGTTTTCATGTAGAGGGGAATCTTAAGGAAGGATCAATCAACTCTTACTTGAGCATAGAAATTTCATCCAAGGGAACCCAAAGAAATATCGACCTACCCTTTCTCCAACATAGTATTTCCACCAAGGAGGTGCATGGGGAAGGGTTGGCCAACCCTTCCCCATGCACCTCNGACTGTGACTAAAATCTACCTAAGAACTTGACTTCTAAACTACTATGCGGCTACTTAAATATGGTGAGACATGAACACCATATCCTGAAAGACAGACTGACATTGCAGACTGGCAATGACTAGCTGACTGATCCTGTGCAAGCTAGATATGCAACAGATCGTAATTAATATTTCCAACACATTACATCTGAAAAATAAAGAGTTGAAGATGAAGCATTCAATTTAACTTGCCTTGCTGAGGAAAAAAAGGAGGTATGTGATATAAGAGCAAGTTCTTATGGGTATGCGATAGTACAACAATATGTTGACAAATACCAAATAAGAAATGGCTTGTGTTAATGGAGTTGGTTACGGTTGCTCGCTCAAGGATGCACCTCTCATATGGATCAACATTAGCTAATCAAGGATGGACCTATTGGTTGCTTAAATTTGCACAACATCAGCTGATCAAAGCTGCACCGATTGGTCACTCAAGGCTACCCCTCTCATTAAACATAAATTGAATATGAAACTGGAGATCATTAGGGTTTCAAAAAATGCATTGGTTAGTTCGCTAAGTAGTGAAATACTCATGCGTAATGATGTAAAGTATGAATAGAACCTTGGACAGTATGCGAGAGAACTTTTGGATGTGATGCGGTAGAAGTTTGGTGTTTGTTAAGTTGCCTTTTTTTCGGTGATTTGTTTTTCAAATTGGCTGAAATTGTAGATATAATTAGATGACCCTGACTTAAATCCATTCTTGCAATCAAAATTATAAGTTGTGAATTAATTTTATATAATTTTGATTTCAATTTTGATGTGACTAATTTTATATATTTTTATTTTAATATTTGTATGAAAATAAATATAACACTTTTTATACACTTTTTATTTTCCTATAATTTTTTATTGGTTTCTCAATTTATATATTCAACCTAAAACTTATCTACTTTGTCAATTTTTATTTTTGGTAAAAACTAGTCACTTCGTAGCAGATTCACTTGTTACTCTATTTTTAGAATTGTAAAATGTCATATTTAATTAACATATGTCAAAATATTACAATATCTTTAATTTTTTGTTATAAAATTTAACAGTGTCTATTTTGTATTTAGATTTATATTTGTACAATTCAAAATATAATTAATTTTAATTAGAAGTTTACATAATATTTTTATTAATGTATTTTTTAAGTCAAAATGTATGATAGACATGATACATTTCACTTATTGGGAATTTAAAAATTATTTCTAAAGACAAGGGTATATCTTCAAATAGATTAGCAATTGCCCCAAAAGGTGCAAAGGAACGACGAAGGGGAAAAAAGAAAAGTAAAGTAAATGTGATGAAGTGAAAAAGATAATTTTTTTTGTGAATGATCATTGGTATAGTTTGGGATTGCAAACCCATGATGATCTTCCACCTAATGTTGTGCAACTTGATGACTCTTGTTTATGCTTGGGACTAGGGCCACCGTGTTTGTTATATGATAGGCTCTAAATTATGTATGTATAGTGTTTTTGGGGATGGATTAAACATATGGATTCCCATCCAATTTTGAGCTTTGTTTTTCCTCAAGGAGGTTATGTACTCCACAACATTCAATTTAATGGAGGCCTAGAATTGTTGGGAGTTTCAAATTAGAACTTAAATACATGAGGTATATTATCAAATACAATTAAATATAAGTGGACCATATCATATTAGTAATTTGTCAAATTTCCTAATGGTTGAATCTTGCTACTATGTACTAATATTAAGCATTCCAAAAGGTACAACATTACTCAATTACGGGTATAGACACGCTCTTACTTATGCAAACTTCAAAGAATTCTAGTTTTGAAACTTGTAAAGTTGGGCCTTTTTTCCTTTATTCCTCTCAAAAGAAAGGTTACCCAACTTATATGAATCCAATAAATACATGTTTTAGAAATATTTATAAATACATATTAAATATAACACATTTAGATGTTTGAAAGTGTAAAATATGTTTCCAAATAAAATAGGTAAAATATATTTTTTAGGATGGTGGACTCCATATGAAGGTTCCATTGGAGAATGATTATCTATATTTATCAATACTTTCAAGGCGAAAGCATTTGAAGGGGCAACTTACAATAAACTTTTCATCGCATTAGTTACAAAGGATTAACATTATGTCTTTACATTCTAAATAATCTAAACTAGTCAATATTAATAAATAAATATAAAATTATTTTATGAGTTAAATGAATTTTAAGGGACGACTTACAATAAACTTTTCATCATATTAATTATAAAGGATTAACATTATGTCTTTACATTCTAAATAGTCTAAATTGGTCAATATTAATAAATAAATATAAAATTATTTTATGAGTTAAATGAATTTATAAAGTTATTTATGAATTTAAATGAACTTATAAAATTAGCTCATTAAGTTAGATCAAATGGTTAAGTGGGTCTTACTTTACAAGAGAACCCTATAAAATAAAAATATTGTAAAACTTAATGGTCAAACTTGAATGATTTTGAAGAAAAGTTGTCATCATTGCCACCTAAATTCAAATCTTACTTTCTAACATGTTTTTACTCTTTATTAATTGATTATAAAATATGAACCCTATAAAATAAAAATATTGTAAAACTAAATTGTCAAAAATTGAATGATTTTAAAAAAAAGTTGTCATCATTGCCACCTAAATTCAGATCTTACTTTCTAACATGTTTGCTCTTTATTAATTGATTATAAAAGATGAGTGAGCTTAATAGTTAAGAGCATTATTTTCCTCCTAAAAGTTCATAGGTTATTGTCAATTCTCATTATTCTTTAACCACTATCAATTTTTTATGTAATAAGAATTTAAACTCTATATAAACTATATAAGTAAGTCTATCCCACTTTTTACTACTGGGCAATAAACTATCTATGCATAGTAGCTACCTTTTATTAATAACAAAAATAAAACATAAATCATAATCTATTTGTTGATATTTACATATATCCTTCGTTGGAATTTAAATGGTGATGAGCATCTCAGCAAAAACTTCCCATTGATCCTTCTTTAACTTGAAAAACAAAATAGGATCCATATATGTTCTTTCTGATCCTTCTTTAATTTAGGACAACAAAATAGCATCCATATATGTTCTTCATGGTAAAGCAACTTCTAGCTGTAAGAAAATGAAAATCACATCTCGTTTGTTTATATCATTTAAGGGTAGACATGGATACCATAAACTTGGTCTCATCACTTTTGATGGAGATGGTTTCACAAGCCATTTTAGAATCAACATCAAATATCTATGACTTCCTGCTTCTATTTCAACACCACAACACCTAATTACTTTAAAAACTCGAAGCTGAAAAAATATATATATTGTGCATAAATTTCTTCTCACATAAGAGAAAAGCAGCTTAACTTCCTCCACAAAAATTGAGATGATACATCCATGGTTCAACTAATCGATAAGTCAAAGAGAATTCATTCACAATATTTCAATCAACTAATCGATAAGTCAAAAGAGAAATCATTCAAAATATTTCAATAAATAGATAAGATGGGATAGTGATTATAGACGAGTAAATATAGAATTTGAAAATACAATCGCATCCACATATCGTTATGTTCGAGCGCTAAGATTGATTAGTTGAAAATACAAATATAAATGGAATATCCTCAATAATATGATATTTATAAACAAAAAAATTGCAAAGAAGGGGAGTGAAAACAGGCTTATACAAACTTATAGTAGAACTAGTTGCATGGAATGGATTTCCAATGTGGCACAGGGTGAAATTGTTGAATGATAGAACTTCATATTTGATTATATCCTCATCCCAAAAGAAGATAGCAGAATTCAAAGCAAACCATGCACAGAACTCAAGCCGCCATTGAACTCCATTGAAGTTCAATTTAAGCTTAAAGCTTCGCTGATACAAGATTGAAATGAGTAAATTGTGTAATTGAGATTATTTGGTTGTTGGAGTACATGTTTTTGGCGGAGATCCAATTCGTTATTTCTCCCACATCATACACAACATGGAGGTTTTGATGTTGATAATTGCCCAAAATTGCAGCAGGTCCATGCACTTCATCTCCACTACAACATCACCAACAGTAGCACATAACTAGTCCTAGTAGCATCATTAGGATTAGACATCATAAAAATATTATTTCTGTAGGAAGTGTGATTGCAGCATTGTTCCTCAAGTGTAATGAAAAGAATTGAACTAGTCATTTTCACTTCATGATATTTACTTCACTTTCCTTTTTTTATATTCCTTTCGGAGTTCCTTTGTTTTTTGTTTTTCCTTTCACCATTTTCCTTTTTTTATATTTTTTTGCACCTTTCGGATATATATCTAGGTTTGATCACATTGAGAAGCTCTTCGTGAGCTCTTTCTTCAAGCATGCGGTCATTAAAACAAATTGTATTTGAAGACAGCTCCATGTGGTGACTGTTTCATTTAGAGGACATTCGCATAACTACAAAACTTACAAAATTTAGGGAAGCTTTGAAATTTTTTAGACTTTGGTGCATTTATATTTAACTAGTCTTAAAAACCATTTCACCGGGTTATCACTTCATTGCCTTTATTGATGGTTGCACCAATTACTACATATTGTGGACATTTCAATGGCACTAAACTTTTGCTATGCTTTAAAACACGTTTTAAACTTTAATCCTATGATAAATGCAAAAGTCAGGGTACATGCACGGCTTCACACAGGGTGCACTGAATTCTACAAATGGGATATGTTCTCAAATCAATTCAAGGGTGCTTA
>NWUY0300013816.1:61843-73077 GCA_004151065.3 Larix sibirica
ATTTGCAATTAAGTATATGGAAATTTATGAGTGTATGGAAAATCAATTTTTGGATTAAATTGATAATATTTTCGTAGTGTCCATATTAAACTTTTTTTTAACTAGAATAGATAGAAAAATTGTATTAAAACGCTGAAAAATAGCCAATAGAAAATTGCAATGCCAAGTTACAAAATGCCCACTAAATAACACATATTATTTAAAGGGGATGTTTACAAGCAAAATCCTTACCCAAAATACAATTTCTAAGGTAACAAACTAACTACTATAAAGCCTAACATATTGTCCTGGCCAAAAAACTCAAAAAAAATGCATTAAATAGGTTTACAAAGATATGGGACCGCTATGATTTTTCGGCATGTCATTATATCCTTCATTTGATCCTTGAGACCTTCAAATCTCCATGATTGCAATGGTTGCATAGTGCATAGACTCCTCTTTTGTTTCACTTAATCCTGCATTTACTGTGAAACTCAAATATTATTTGACTATCATTGCTTGATGACCCTCGGAAGAGAGAGTTACTTGCTTCAATTGGGTTCCCTTAATAGACACCATAGATTCTAAATCATCAAGACTAACCTCTGTTTACACAACATGAGAAGTTACCTGCTCAACCGCCTCCATTATTCCCTCAATCCTCAAATTCAATGTGCACAACATCGCCTTTATATCTCAAATTCAAGGTGCACAACATTGTCTTTATCTTCTTCACCTCCCACATGTCCATATCCCAAGCTTCCTTTCTTCTCAAAGGACCTAGGCCTAGTGATGGACCACCCATTTTGACAAAAGGAACCCTCATATCTCCTGACAAGAAAGTAGAGGGAAGNAATCTGAAATATCAAATATGTTTTTATTTTTTTTTGTTAAAAGTTACAACTACTTATAAAATTTATAATTTTATAATATATATACAGTACGACAATGAACACAAGTACCCTTTTTCAAAAAGTGGCGTACCCTCCCTTGCACCCGTCCCTGACAACTTAGGAATTTCTTTAAGAAACATCAATATAGCAGGTTGCATAAACAAAATTTCACTTACTCTTTACATTTTCCATAACTGTATGAGAAATATATTCCTAGATTTGAGTGATTCAATATGCCATCCACTTATCACAATGCATGTCCAAAGCACATATATTTGAATTTATCCAATCATGCTGGACATACCTAGAAAATGAAATCTTTGTTGGAGATTGTGGACTACAAACCACCCCATTTTGGATGATATGATTTTATCATGTATGCCATGAATGCTTAATTTGACTGGTCACCTCTTGCAATTAGCTTTGGCTTGATTGGTGACCTGTTCCAAATACTGCGCTAGACATGCATATAAATCCAGTCTCTGCCAGGGATTGTGGGCTACAAACAACCCAATTTTGGATGATATGGTTTGATTATTTACGTCTTGAATTCCTGGCTTGACTGGTGAACTATTCCAATTAATTTTCCACCATTGCATCACTACAAAATTGTGTGTTAACATACCCTCCACTTTGTTGAGCTTTGAAAACATGTGTTGAGTAAAATTGCTTATTTTGGACACAACGCTATGAGAAGTAGTTGTTCAAGTGAAGAACTGATATTGTTGTTGCAATCTATCATTGTGGCATCCAACAGATTTTATTTTGTTCATATTTTTGGCAAGTCGATCCTCTCTTCTTCTCTATTCACCTTTTTAGGGAAGCAAGGTGTTACTTAATCAGCAAAATTCTTTTTATTTGGGTAACAACCTCCAACTCGGTAAAGTCCCTTATTATTTACTATTTGGAAAAGTCATGTATTATTTGTTTTTATAATTTCAGATAGGAACCTAGCTGAGTAGAAATCCGATCAGTTTGGCCATACGAATGCTACTTGATAAACAAATGACTATGAATAACATTAACTAATAGAATTTTATGAAATGGTCCTGTCATGCATGAAGCTTTTTCGAATGTGTAAATTCCAAAACTGACTTGTCACAATCTTTAGCCCATTCTTCGCTGTGGTGAGCACTATTGGTTCTAACGCTAGCATGGGGAATTTGTTTGATGGTCTTCACAGGTAGATATATATTTTTTGGAACATGTTCGTACATATTTAGTCTCCTCTCTATTATCGTTTCCTTGTTCCCCTTTGATGTTTATGTCTTCAAACCTAAGTGGAAACATGTCTCTTATTTATTTATTGCAAACTATCCCAGTACCAAATGAGGTTTGCTAGTGAATGAATTATCAAATACAGGTTGGGAGACAACAAACAACTTCAAATATAATGGACATGCAGCTTTTTGTTAACCATAACACATGGGTTCCTTTGCTCCTTTTGCTTCCAATAGGAATTACAAATTGTAGGAAGAGGACGATCACTGCAGACACAAGTCTTTTTATATTACCAACCTTTTTTACTACTTAGTCTCTGAAAATATTACGACCTTACTATTGGAACCTTCATATGCTCCTCTTTTTTCTTAACTGACTTGAATTAGACAGCGTAATGTGAGGATCTTAGCTATGGACACAAGTTTTTGATCTTACCAAGCTCTTCTGTTGTGGATCCAGTGAGAATCTTACAACCTTGCAACTCAAACCTTGATCTTCTGCGCTTTCCTCTTAACCAACATGAATTAAACAATGCATAATGAGGAACTTCACTATAGACACAAGTTCTTGACAAGTCTTCCACTTCCCAATCATGAAAAACTTGTGGCCTCATTATTTAAATTTTTAATACTCCTCCTTTCACTTAACCCATTAGGGTTACATGAGGAAAAATATATAGTTATGGTACTTTGAAACTGAAATGTGTCCTGCAAACAACCTAAAAACTTGTCAAGCTACATATACCTTATGTCTTGTTCTCAATCTTTATTCAAGATGTACTCACTACTCGACTATAGTTAGAGGTCACGATCTCCACTCCAAACTTGGAGGAGATGAATTGAGAAAGGAAAGTTGTGTAATCATAATTCCAAAAGTCTCAAGAGGTGAATTCCCATGAAGCGATGTGAGATGAAGAAGAGTGGAAGCGATGTTCTGGGGGCTTCTCTATCGACATGCACGCGCAACTTCCGTATGTTTTTATTAAGCTTTAATAATTACTGGAGACTTTTTGAAACAAAAAAAACAAATCTAAACATCATATTAGCACTAAATTCTTGGCATCACAAGTTAATACATCGAGCAACTTAAATATACAAAATGATAATTTTTAATGGCATACTAACGCTAAATTCTAAACATCACATCACAATTTGATACAACGAATAACTTAAATATAAAAAATAATTATTAGTAACGTCATATTTATCACTTAAAACAAATAATTGTGCTAGGGGTACTTTACAGTCCAATGGGGAGATGTTGTCACGTATGTAACTTAGTATTATGCACACAAATAAAAAAAATTACAATTAAAATAAAAGAAAATATTTATATTGACTTAATTAAAAAATTTAAAAAAATCAAAATTCATGGAGGAGATGTTGGCATGTTAGGTTATGCACACCACTAAAAATAAATAAGTATTTATGTCGGCTTAATTAAAATTTTAAAAAAAATCAAAATTGGAGTATGGGGAGATGTTATCACATCACACAAATAAAAAATTTAAAATTAAATTAAAAAAAATATTTATGTCTACTTAGATATATATTATTCTTTAATTTGCCAAATTAAGATTTATAGCATATTAGCAAGTGCTTCTCATACTTATTAGGTACAATTATTTAGTTGCACATGCTTCATGTATTTTTACTTTTCCTTTGTATATTATTCTTTACTCAATTTAAATGAAGATTAAACATAGATAAAATAAAATAAAAAATAAACTTTAAAACAAATTTAAAAAGTAATTAAATTCCTTAGGAAAATATACATAACTTTTACACCATGAGTCAAATGTAATATTGTGTTCCTAGAAGTATTTTAATAATGTGAGCAAAAATATTTTAAAAAAAAAAATTAATTGCATTTTCACTAAAACGATTTATTTAACATGATATTAACCTTTTTAAAAATTATTTGTTTTTACTTTTACTTTGTATATTATTCTTTACTCAATTTAAATGGAAATTACAAAAAAATAGATAAAATAAAAAAATAAACTTTAAAATAAATTAAAAGAGTAATTAAATTGATGTCTCTTTAAATTTAGGAATATATACAAAAATTTTACACGATTTCAAATGTAATATTGTGTGTAGAGAAGTACTTTAATAGTATGAACAAAAATATTTAAAGAAAAGTTTAATATTTCAATGCATAGTAATAATTCTCATTTATTCACTAAAAGTATATTTTTAACATGATATTAACCTGTATAAAAGATAGATAAGATGGCAATATAGTTATACTATAATGTTCTTTAGATGGATTCTAGGGTTCAATCGCTCCATTTATTTTTGAATTGAGTTACAACAAAATTTACTAAAATTATGGATGTTTGTAGGAGTGAGTTAAGAATGAAATAAAAGTATTTAGTAATGGATTGTAGTAGGAGTTAAGCAGATATTTAATTATGGATTGTAATAGGAGTGAGTTAAAAATGACTTAATAATGTATTTAGTTATGGATTGTAATAGGAGTGAATTAAAAATGACTTAATAATGTATTTAGTTACAGATTGTAATATGAGTGAGTGAAGAATGTAATTAGATATGGATTGTAATAGGAGTGAGTTAAAAGGTTAATATAATATTAGTGTTATGGTTAAAAATATATAAAATTTTAAGGTTACTAGTATTAGTTGGTAATAAGAGGGTTAATAATATTAAGGTTATATGGTCAATAATATTAATTTATTAGTAAGCAATATTATGGTTATTAACATTGGTCCACAATACTATTATACCCCTTGATTAAGTACAGTGCATTAAATTCAGTGTTATTTGATTTAATTCAATTGACAATGGTTCTTGATTAAATACAATGGAAGAGAGAATGATAGCAACTCACTTCTTAGAATAACCCTACCTCTCATCCTTCCACCGTTTTGACTTGCTCCTTTCCAGATCTACTGCCTTGGCCTTCCTATGTCTCATACTACAATGGAAACCATTCCTTCCCCTGAAAACCCTAACATATACATGCATAAATCAACACGTGAGTTGCCCAACGAGTTTATCGACAATAGTCTACTGCAACATGCTACAAAGGAAACTGAAACACCCACGTCGCTCTTAGATGACTCTTCTCTAGAGAAGAATCAGAAAACCAGTACATGCATTTCCAAATCAGTGAATCGACCTCGAATAGAAATCCCCCCCAGAATGGATAAATTCCAGAATCCAATACATGAAAGACCATGCACTCATCTGCAAGTTCATTGGTCTCTGGCAAACTGAAAAAGCACTAATGGGTTGGATAGCTGCGAAATGGAAGCCAAAATCCCACTTCGACCTACAACTTGGATCCAAAGACCTTTTTACAGTCATTTTCTCAAGGTTAGAGGACAAAGACAAAGTGGTAGATGGAGGACCATACTTCTTGAACTCGACACGATTGTTTATTCGTAACTGGATCAAAATATTCAACCCGAACACTGAAAAATTCTCATGGGCCCCAGCTTGGGTTCAACTATACTCTCTTCTTCAAGATTACTGGGATGAGGAAACACTAAGAGAAATAGGCAAGTCCTTACGAGAATTCGTCAAGATAACGGATCAAACTAGAACTAATATATACGCATTCTATGCAAGAATTTGTGTCTACATGCACATAGATCGAGCCTTGCAAGACTCAATTTTCTTAGTGCATGAAGATCTAGAATGGATCATTCCTTTAGACTATGAGCATATACCCTTTAGGTGTTGTAAATTTCATGAACATAGACACCTCTACAGAGATTTTCCCCAAAACAAGCTTATTCCAGATCCAAAGAAGATGTAGGTCTTGGATGACGAGGGTTTCAAGAAAGTACCACCCAGGCACCGCCAAAATAGGAAGAATCCTATAATAAGTAAAACAACCACATCAACTACGAGCAATAGATTCAAAGTTCTCTTTGATCAACCAGAGGACCTATAAAATGTGCATGCAGAAGACCAACAGGATCCAAAAAAGAAACACATGTCCAAGGAACCATCCTAGAGGACCCAAGATCCATCACCATCTTCTATGGATACCCCCTAGAAAACCCTACCAATAGCTATAATTCATGATCTGGACGTGTTCATGGACGAGGACATGAGCGATCTTGATCCGAGGGATCTCAACCTTATAGGATTAGAGGAAGCTTGCAGAAAGGTCAATGCAATTCCCTCTTAGCATATCCACCTCCTAAAAGAAGCTCTATCCGAAGCTAAATCCAAATCCAAGCTAGGTATCCTAAATCTCTCACAAAAATTTCAAAAGAAACCCACAAGGGACACTAAGAAGAAGGGAAGAAAAATAGATCTGCAACACCTAAACAATATTGGCATGAAAATGGTAGATTCAAGGTAATATGCCCAACTCACTAAGTGTTTTCCTTCCTCTAATCCAAGTTCTCAATGAAAATTATCTTCAAGAATGTGAGAGGTATCAATAATCCTACAAAACATAGATTGCTTCATCGAAAAATCGACGAGGAAAATCCCTCAATGCTTCTCATTGAAGAAACTAAATGTAGTAGGATCATTATGGAGACCCTAATGGCACGTCTCTGGAAAGGAAACAAAGCAGTAGTTGTAGATGAAAATGGAGCTTTAGGAGGTCTTGTACTAATCTGGATCCCCCAAGAGGTAAATCTGAATGACTTCATAGTCACTAGAAACTCAATCTCATCGTCCTTTTATGTTAAGGGTACCAACTTCCATGGATATCTCACCAATGTCTATGGTCCTCAATCTCTGGAGCAAAAAATCAATTTCCTAGACAATCTGGATCTTGGTTGGATATTTCAATATGATCACCAATCTCCAAGAGAAAACAGGGGGAAACAATTCCCTTTCTTAGGAATATGAAATATTCAAAAATTTCATAGAAAATAATAGTTTGGTTGATGTTGAAACTACGAATGGAATCTTCACCTGGAACAACCGAAGAGGAGGATTCAATCAGATAGATCTGCAGGCTCTGATCATTGGCTGATTAGCTTGAATTAGCAAGGACAAAAACCTTTCTTACCACATTATTTCAAATTTGATAAATTTTGAATCTCCCACCCCTAATTTCATGAAACTATCAAAACTTGGTGGATGAGATTCCAAGTTTCAGGATCTTCCATAATGCATAAGCTCCAGGAAAAAATTAAACTTCTCAAGTAGAATTTAAATATTTGGAACAATGACACTTTCGACAACATTTTCATAGCCAGATTTGCCCTGGATCAGGAAATTAAGTCTCTCCAACAACATATGATGAATTAAGGTCACACAAAGGAGAGAAACATAAAGGAAACAAAAATTCATGGCCAAATTAATGAATGATGTAGGCAGGAGGAGATCCTATGGAAACAAAAGTCACAAATCAACTGATTGAAGGAGGGAGAGTGAAACAAAACATTCTTCCACCGTTACACCATTCAGAACATAATGCACAACAAAATCAACACTCTTATGAAGATAGATGGAAACATTATGTAAATGCATGAGGAAATAGAGCAAGATCTGGTCACTTTCTATAAATATATGCTAACCGAAGACATTGTGAATATACAAGCTTCCATTGACTAGATCACCACTCATATCACGACAATACTAATAGATGAGTAGAATGCAACCCTCATGCGCCTCATCACCCCTATGGAGGTGAAAATGGTGGTTCAACAAATGGAAGAAGGAAAATCCCTAGGTCTAGATGGCTTCACCATTGGTTTCTTTTGTCATTTTTGGGACATGCTCAAGGAAGAAATCTAGCAAATTGTGGAAGAATCGCACAAGAAACAATGGGTTCTTCAGACTCTCAATCATGCCTTCCTTGCTCTCATTCCAAAATAAGAAAGAACGGCTTCACCAAGTAAGTATAGACCCATCTCCCTCTACAAAATTGTTTACAAAATCATTTCCAAAGCTATTTCTAACCATCTGAAGCTGCTTCTACCCTCCCTCATCTCACCTGAGAAAACTGGTCATGTAGAGGGAATAAAAATCCTCGATGGAATTATCCTGTATCATGAGGTCTTTCATTCCCTTAAAACCACTAGAAAAATGGGGATGCTCCTCAAGCTTGACCTTTATAAAGCCTTCAACAAGCTCAATTGGAATTATATTGAAATATTCCTCCTTTCCTTTTGCTTCTCTCACTTTTTGACTAAGTGGGTCATTTCCATGATTTATATCCCCTTCTTTTCAATTTTGGTTAATGGTTCTCCTTCGACCACCTTCTCCCATACTAGAGGCATCCATCAAGGAGACCCTCCATCCCCCTTCCTTTTTATCATGATGGCAGAGGGCAAAAGATGCTTACTCAATTACCATTGATCTAATGGCCTCCTCAAAGGTATTTCTCTACATGATAGTCCACCTATTACACACCAGCAATTTGTTGATGATAACCTCCTTCTGAGTCATCCCTTTTTGCAAGAAGCTCGAACCCTAAAACGCATATTAAAAATATTCTCAAAGGGTTTGGGAACCTTATCCAACCTCCAAAATTCCAACATCTTTTTCTTTAACATACCGAGCATCACTCAAAGGAATATAGCCAGAATCCTCGGTTTCTCTACTACATCCCCTCCATCTAAATATTTTGGATCCCCTCTCACTGATTTTACTATTAAACAATATTCTTGGAGAGAACTACTTGATAAGTTGGAGACTAATATTTCTTCCTGAACATTTCAATCTCTCAACCTAGTTGGTCGTCTTATTCTCATTAAGTTTGTTCTTCAAACCATGCTGCTCTACCTGTTTGATGTTCTTGCAGCACCCAAATGAGTCCTGAAAGCTACTAGGATTCTACGACGCACTTTTCTTTGGGGGGGTGACAAAAGCCACTTCAAATGGTCCCTTGTCAAATGGGACATGGTCCACATGCCTAAATCAAACAGAGGATTGTTCCTGAGGGATCCAGCTATAAGCAACGAAATCCTAAATGCCAAAGTATGGTGGAACTGGGTGAGAAAAAACTCCACCCCATGGACCAAACTTTGGAATAGGAAATATGCGCCCAACTAGGACCTATTATAAATCATTAGATTCAATCTCTCCATACAGGGCTCTCTCATTTGGAATGCAACAAATTCCAAACGGTACCTGTTCCAGCAACATAGTTTTTGGGAGATCATAAATGGGTCCTCTACCCACTTTTGGATAGATTCTAGGCATCAAATGCCTAGTTTACACCACCTTCTCCAAATGGCACTCTTACAGGATTACATACAATCCTATGAAAATATATTAGTCAAAGAATATTGAGAAGACAAAGCACTACAAGACTTTAGGATATGGAAGCATCTGAGGCATTGGGGCATAGACTTGACTAATGAGGATATGGACAGAATATGGTAAGAGCTGCAAAAACGCAAGATCCACACTCAGCCGGAAGCAAACATCATTATATGGGGTTACAAGATGATTGGATCTTTTACCATCAAGTAGGATTACGACTTGCATACATAGAACCATATAGATCAACGGGATCCTATCTAGACAAAAATATGGGGCATGAAGACTTCACCAAAAGCGACCACTTTCCTATGGATCATTATCCACAAGCAGTTCCTTTCTTGGGACAATCTTATTAAGCATGCTTTTTAAGGTCCTTCTAGATGTGCTCTCTGTAACAATCATGAAGAAATCATGGAGCAATTGTTGGACTCTTGCTTCTTCTCAAGAAACCTATGGGAAAAATTTAATATCCTCTACAAAAGGACTTTCATGTGCATGGTAATCCTATCAAAACAATCAATAATTGGATTGATAAGCCCTACCAAAACAGTATCCTCAACTCGTATTGGATTTTAGCACCAAGTTTTGTGGTCTGGGAATTTGGAAGAAACATAATTCTAGAATCTATGAATACAAAGCCAGAAAAGAAGACCTAGTGTGGGTAAATGTAAATATCACATCTTGGAAACTCTTTTTCTCCACAAGTGGTCAGAACAAGACTTCAAAGCCAATCCTCTAGAGTCCGCGATTTTGGAAAGTTGGAAAATTACTCCTCAGTCTACCACTTCCAGCAACATTACCAATTCCATTGTTCCTCCAAGCCCAAACATCTGGAGTTTTCCACTTCCTAGTTTCTTCAAACTCAACGTTGATGGTGCTTCTAAAGGAAATATAGGCCCTACTGGTTTTGGTGGAGTCTTCAGAGACAGCTCAGGGAAAATCATCCGTCTTTACTTTCGTAATATTGGCCATGATAACATTAATGTGATAGAATTAGCAGTGCTTCTAAACAGGATCCAAATAGATTCCTCTCGATCCCTTCTTCCTTTGATAATATAAGGCAACTCCCAAATTCTTATATCTATCGCCAGGAAAATTTAGTGTGGATCCGAAATCAAGAAACTCTCCCTAAACTAGAGACTCAATTATGGCCTTTGACGAATGGTAGGTCTCATTCCTAATGGGAGCCATCACATTCTAGCATGTCCGAAGGAAAGTCAATTTGCAATAGGAGATCGACTAGACAATGAAGGGGTCTCAAGTTTTGTCTCTCTCCAAGATTTGGATCCTTCTATACTTCTTGATTCTCCTCTCAAATTCGACTACTTCTCCTTCGCAAAATAGGAAATCCAAATATCGAATGCAGGTGACTTGTCTACTAGCATGGAGGCTTCCACAGTGGCCTTTCCCTCCTACCACGTGGATTCTGCTCGATCCTCACCACATGCAGATTAATAGGGCCTCACTTTCGATGCAAACAACCATTATTTCATCAGTCATTCAAGCCTCCCTTAGAGATGGCTATGGTACCTGTATTTAATTCCTTCCCCCTCGTGAATTAACGGCCTATGCAGACATTGGTTTAAAGCCCCTAGGCTGGAGTTATTTCCATATTTGACCTCCAAGCAGCGGGATTACTAGCGGGGTTCATTCTTAGCTTTTGGATGGTTGCTTGCTGATAGCTTGGGTATAGTTTTCTTGCGTGCACACTCGGTTTTACTTTGTTTCTATTGTCCTTGGGATTTGCTCCACACCCCCTTGGATTTTCTCTGAGAATAACATGAATCGTTGGTTCATATCACAGTCAACTATGGGGTTTTTAAATGATGTCTCCCATTTGAAAAATCCAAATCCTCTTTTATCTTGAACTAAGGGAATCAAAAAATGGGGAGTGGGATGGTATTCGTGTGACACGGGGTCCAGGGATCCAATC